>JARFOC010025471.1:19447-34190 GCA_031763485.1 Osmoderma eremita
AAGTAGAAGTCTTCGCTGAATCAATTCAAACCCTAGATGCACATCAAGGGAATGATTTTAGCGTGACCGCAATTGAAGGAATTACATCTCCAACAACTTTGGAAGACTCAGATGGCCAAAATAAAAAATCGGGCAATGAAATTATGTTCAAGAAAGTAGAACCCTTCACTAAATCAATTCAAACATCAGTTACCAATCGAGTAAACGATTTTAGCGCGACCGCAATTAAAGGAAGTACGTCTCCAATATCTTTGGAAGACTCAGATACCCAGAATAAAAAATCGGGTAATGAAATTATGTTCAAGAAAGTAGAACCCTTCACTGAATCAATTCAAACATCAGTTAACAATCGAGGAAACGATTTTAACGCAACCGCAATTAAAGGAAGTCTATCTCCAACAACTTTGGAAGACTCAGATATCCAGAATAAAAAATCGGGCAATGAAATTATGTTCAAGAAAGTAGAAGCCTTCACTGAATCAATTCAAACATCAGTTACCAATCGAGGAAACGATTTTAGCGCGACTGCAATTAAAAGAAGTACATCTCCAACATCTTTGGAAGACTCAGATATCCAGAATAAAAAATCGGGCAATGAAATTATGGTCGAGAAAGTAGAAGCCTTCACTGAATCAATTCAAACATCAGTTACCAATCGAGTAAACAATTTTAGCGCGACCGCAATTAAAGGAAGTACGTCTCCAATATCTTTGGAAGACTCAGATACCCAGAATAAAAAATCGGGTAATGAAATTATGTTCAAGAAAGTAGAACCCTTCACTGAATCAATTCAAACATCAGTTACCAATCGAGTAAACAATTTTAGCGCGACCGCAATTAAAGGAAGTACGTCTCCAATATCTTTGGAAGACTCAGATACCCAGAATAAAAAATCGGGTAATGAAATTATGTTCAAGAAAGTAGAACCCTTCACTGAATCAATTCAAACATCAGTTATCAATCGAGTAAACGATTTTAGCGCGACCGCAATTAAAGGAAGTACGTCTCCAATATTTTTGGAAGACTCAGATACCCAGAATAAAAAATCGAGCAATGAAATTATGTTCAAGAAAGTAGAACCCGTCACTGAATCAATTCAAACATCAGTTAACAATCGAGGAAACGATTTTAGCGCAACCGCAATTAAAGGAAGTCCATCTCCAACATCTTTGGAAGACTCAGATACCCAGAATAAAAAATCGGGCAATGAAATTATGTTCAAGAAGGTAGAAGTTTTCACTGAATCAATTCAAACATCAATTGCCAATCGAGGAAACGATTTTAATGTGACTCCAATTAAAAGAAGTCCATCTCCAACATCTTTGGAAGACTCAGATACCCAGAATAAAGAATCGGGAAAGGAAATTATGTTCAAGAAAGTAGAAGCCTTCACTGAATCAATTCAAGCATCAGTTACCAATCGAGGAAACGATTTTAGGGTGACCGCAATTAAGGGAAGTACATCTCCAACACCTTTGGAAGACTCAGATACCCAAAATAAAAAATCGGACAATGAAATTATGTTCAAGAAAGTAGAATCTTTCACTGAATCAATTCAAACATCAGTTGCCAATCGAGGAAACGATTTTAGTGTGACTTCAATTAAAAGAAGTCCATCTCCAACATCTTTGGAAGACTCAGATACACAGAGTAAAGAATCGGGAAAGGAAATTATGTTCAAGAAAGTAGAAGCCTTCACTGAATCAATTCAAGCATCAGTTACCAATCGAGGAAACGATTTTAGGGTGACCGCAATTAAGGGAAGTACATCTCCAACACCTTTGGAAGACTCAGATACCCAAAATAAAAAATCGGACAATGAAATTATGTTCAAGAAAGTAGAATCTTTCACTGAATCAATTCAAACATCAGTTGCCAATCGAGGAAACGATTTTAGTGTAACTCCAATTAAAAGAAGTCCATCTCCAACATCTTTGGAAGACTCAGATACACAGAGTAAAAAATCGGGCAATGAAATTATGTTCAAGAAGGTAGAAGCCTTCACTGAATCAATTCAAGCATCAGTTACCAGTCGAGGAAATGATTTTAGCGGGACCGCAATTAAAAGAACTACATCTCCAACGTCTGTGGATGACCCAGATACCCAGAATAAAGAGTCGGGAAAGGAAATTATGCTTGAGAAACTAGAAGAAGCCCAAATTGAATCTGTTAAATCTGATTGTGAACCCTTGCACCACAAAGAAAATGTGGATGCAGCGGCCACTAGATTAGAGGAAATATTAGCTTCCTATGATAAAGATGTAAACAATACTTGTAGTGAAATTGAGCAAAGCGATGAGGTTCATTGCCTAAATACTTTATCCAAAAAGTTCGAGGAGGTGTTAGCGGTATCAGAGACTACTGAGAAAAATTGTCAAGGAATTGAAGGAATCGACGAGGAAGACGAACAAGAAAAAATCGAAAACATTGAGGGAGAAGTGGATGTGTCGTATTTTCCAAATTCTACGCGTAAATTGTCGGATTCCGAAATTCAAAAAGGTGGTGCTAATGCTGAAAATTCAGAATGTTGTACTTCAATAAATGTTGCTAACAAAGATGACGAAATAGTTAATTACCAAGATCGAGCTGAGATCTTAGAAAACGCGGGAATTGTACAAATAAATGCTGACGTTTGTAATGTACAAAGAGAGTTTAAATCACGGAATTTATCAACAAATGAAACTGTTTCCGGCGAAGAGATTAATAATATAGTGGAAGTGGATAATGAAGTTGATCAAAATTGCGCTCCTAGTGAAGATGCGTTGGAAGAAACAGATACACCGTCAAGTGTTGATGATGCTGTTGGGCAGAACTGCGAACAACTTGCTGAATATCCGGAAGGCGACAATTTTTTTATCATACTACCAACACAAGAAGAAAATGATAACGACAGACTGAGTACTGGGGAAGATGGACACGATGAGGAAGAAGATCAAAATTTTGTTTACCTTTGGAATGGGTGCGAAACAGAAGTTGGCGTGGACGATGAAAATATTTCTAATGATATGGGAGGGGCGACAAATTTAACATTGGTGTGTACAGAAGAAGAAATTTGCGAAGATGTAATTAAAACAGAAGAAAATGGGAAACTCGTCCCATCATCTTTAGAAGGTGGCAAAGAAATTAACGAACACGCACAAGATGATGCAAACAAAATTGAGGAGACGACAGGAGATTTTCTTGGTCAAGATGAGATTGACGCTCAAATAGAGACTCGTCAGTTCGATAGTTCAGAAATTCCTACAACTGCTTGGGTCGATTGCTACAACTCTCAATTCCAAAATACCGACGACGATGACCTCGCTGGTGGTGTGGAGGTGCAGGAAGTGTCGTTTACTGATGACTTTAGCAATGAGGAAATAGTTGAGACTGACTCGCTTTCTAATGGCGTTGAATGTGAAATTGATGAAGAACCAAAAGGAATCGCAAATTCTGGTGATCATATGCGAGATGTAGATACTGAAATATGTCGCAGTGATAGTCAACTCCAACTTGTGGAAGGTAATTTGGTTAATATTGCGAACGTCAGAGATATTCATGTGGATGAGAAAGTTGAAAATCACCAATTTTCCAACGATTCCGATAACATTCAGTGCGGTATTGATCAGAAAAATGAAAATCAGGACGGTGTTCAAACTGCTTCATTCTCTAATCATGTTGAGTGGAATATCAATCAAAATGAAACGACAAAATCTATCGTTATGAATGGGTTTGAACAAAATCAGATGGATGGTGACAATTTTGATGCCAGTAATAAAATTAAATCGACAAGTTTACTGGAAACACACTGCGATGATGCCCAATTCCAAAGTGATACTACTTTGTGTAATGACGACAAATTGGATGATACAACTCGTGGAAATGATTCATTTTCTAATGTTATAGAGTGCCTTATAGATCCTAAAACAAAAGAAATTGAAATTTCTATTAAGGAAAACGAATTTGAGCGTCAACTTGAAAAGTATGAAGATAACATTGAAGGATTTCAGATTAATTCATCTTGTAATGATTCCGACGAAATGGCCAACACCATAGATCAAAGCCAAATTGAATGCGACCAAACAGAAAGCCGTGATAGTTTTGAAGGTATTAACGATGAAGTCGAAGAATCAAATCCACCCGAAATGCGTTGTGTTCCATCTAAAGTACGCGGTATTATCACCGATACTGTTACGGATTGTCTCACTATAAATTTGGAAATGCTAGCTACCACCGCAGCCGCCCGCGCATCCCTAAAGGTCAGCAAGGCTTCTAAACCTAAACGGAGCAGATTGAAAATGTCTGCGCGCAAGACGAAAAAGGAGGCGAAACCTAGCGAGGTTTGCGAGAACGTCCCAACTCAGCCGCCTAAAACCGTTTACACCACGGCCGCTCTGCCAGAATTGTGTGTGGCAAGCGAGGATAGTTATGATAGTTTTGCGGGAAATCTAGTCATTGTCGAAGATGTTAAGAGCTGCCCGTCAGAAGTTGAAGCCGATCAACCGCCTAGCAAATCGATATTTGACGAAGACACGGTCGATGAACATATAATCCAGGTTAAAACGTCTTCGGTATCTTTACAACGTGAAAGGATTGATCTCTCAACGTGGAATTGGAAATATTGGAGCGCATTATTGGGGGAAGATCACGGATGCAGTAGTTGCGAATCGGAATGTGACGATATCAGAGATAGTGATTATATAGCTGAAACGAGTAAAGAGAGTGACACTGACGATTCTATGCTGAGTCACGATGGTGAAATTAGGAGCATATTTGCGTTGTCGAGCCGACGACGAAGACGTCGTAAATGTGATGAAGAAGATTGGAAAAGAACCCCTACCGAGCTTGAGGATGTTTTCACCGAAGACGAACAATTAGATAGTTGTTATAAACAACCCGTGAGAACTAAAGCAGAATTGAAGGCTTATGACAAGAAAAAGTCACCTGGGACAGCTATTTTAAGCGATAACACCCCTAAATTCAAATTTTTACCTTACGTTAAACTACTTAGAAATCCTGCAGTTGAAAACTTGATAGATTCAATGAGTTTAACGCAAAATATTGCATTAACAAAAGACGTTGCAGCAGTCGTTTCAAGCCCGAAGAAAAACGTGGCAGCGGTAAAACGCAAACTTTTACCTACGGCTGAAGATAAAAATCAGACATTTGCGAGTGAGGATTATTTGAGACATTTAGGCTTATCCCCTATTAAAAAGATTCAACCACCTCCAAGAAGGCCGTCTTTCCCCGCGGAGACACAAATACAAGTAGGTGAAAACAGCAACTTCAAAAATTGCAAAATCACAAGATCTTTATCGGTCGATGTGGCGAAAGCGAACCCTTTCGATTCGACAGCGGACGTTTCGCTAAAAATTTCTCCATCGAAGATTACACAACCGCTCCGCAAGAATAACAATGTTGCTAAACGTTTGACGAGAAATAAAAGTAACGCTGGCGGGAAGAAAGGCCGGACTAGATTACACGAAGGTGACAACTACGGAAGCGCGTTGGCATGCTCGGAAGCAATAAGCAAAAGAAGGTCGTCTAAAGAGTTTCATTGTTATGGGCGCGTTGGGTCAACCGAGATGCAAGATATCGAAACAAAATTATCAGCTATAGGGACTACGATAAAACAAATTAATATTAATCGGAGGAAGAAAAATGCGCAAAATAAATTCCGGAATAAAACAAGGAATCAGCTCCTAAAAACTGCTCCACAACCTATTAATTCCGCGGTTGATGAATTACGACAAGGAAACGATATATTAAAACAAGTTAGGGTTGCAGACAATGATATAGAAATCATACCTATTGAACCTACTAATACACGTATTAACTTGGGGAAAAAATATGGGAAGCAAAAAGCTACTCGTAAAAAAGTTCTCAGGAAACCAATTGGCAAAGGAAAACGATCAATGGTTGATGCTGCTGAGAAAATTGTTAACGATGATACGGCAATTAAAAAGGCAAAACTCTTGTCACCAGAATTTAAAGAATTGAATTTATTCCCTGAACAAAATAGGAGTATAGCTGGGTACAAAATTCCCAAAAAGACAAGCTTGAATCCACCTCAAATACAACTACCACCACCACATGGAACTGAATCTTTGCTCTCAAATGTTAATATTGGTGATGCAAAACCAAAAGATTTTTTGACCGCAACCGAAGATCAAGTAACTTGTGAACAAAATATTGTCAATACGAAAATACATGACATACCAGTTCATGTTCAATTGCCTACAAGTTCTGAACAACTGCTTGTTGATAGCGCAACATTGGCATTTGGAATTCAAAATGAGGAAACCGTTTCAAGTGCTGAACAAGAAGACATTGAAAGTAATACAATAAAGTTTGTGGAAACATTTCCAAATATAACTGAGGATGAAAGATTACCTTCACGTTCTGAGGATGACTTAAACAGTACGGCAAGTTTTTCGAATGAAACTGATCATAGAAACTTATCTTCAGATGCTCAGCTGAATATTGACCATGCCTTGACGGTCTTAACTGATAACCTTGAAAAAGACATAAAAGTTCCAATAAAACCAACCTGCGAAATTGAAGATAAAAAAGACGATATAACAGATGCAAAAACGCCAGAAGTTCTAATAAAACCCACAGGTGAAATTGTAGACAACGTATTTTTATCACAGTCTAAACAAGATACTCGTGATATAACAAATTTCAAGACGCAAATAGTTGCAATAAGACCCTCAGGTGAAATTGAAGACAAGATACTTTTATCAAATTCTGAACAAGATGCTGATGATAGAATAAATTTCAAGGCGCAAAGAGATGCAATAAAACCCACAGATGAAATTGAAGGAAAAATGTTTTTATCAAATTGTGAACAAGATACCCATAATACAAGAAATTTCAAAACACAAGAAGTTGCAATAGAACCTGCAGGTGAAATTGAGGACAAAATATTATTATCAAATTCTGTACAAGATACTGATCATAGAACAAATTTCAAGACGCAAAAAGTTGCAATAAAACCCACAGGTGCAATTGAAGACAAAATATTTTTATCAAATTCTGCACAAGACACTGATGATATAACAAATTTGAAAACACAAAAAGATGCAACAAAATCTGCAGGTGAAATTGAAGACAAAATATCTTTATCAATTTCTGAACAAGATACTGATAATGTAGCTAATTTTAAAACACAAAAATCGCTAATTGAAAATGTAGATAGAAATTTGGGACAGAATATTATTGAAAGGTCAAAATCCCGCATGGAATATGAAGATACAAAAGTGCTTAACAATTTTGAAGATAATATGGAGGAAGTAATAATATCTGAAACTCCAATAGCCTTAACAGAAATTGAAAATAAACACTCTGACGAAAATATTAAAAATGCCAAAATAAAACCAGATTTTAGTGTCCTAAATTTAATAGCAACTGAACCAGTTTTCACAACCAGTGTTGTTGGTTCGATTCAACAGGATTTGATACTCGATAATTCAGCAGAAAATGAAAAAGTTGATAAAAATGCTAACATCCAAAGTTCGTTACCGGATATTTTATGCGAAGAAAATACTTTGTTACAAGAAGTTGCAATGAAAACGACAGAAGAAACTGTTGCTAATCAAAACACCGAAGTAACTCAAGAAATAAACGACAATACTGCAGATGTGCGTAGTAAATTTAAAGGAGTGGAAATACCGTTTGATAAGAAGCAAAAATTGTTAAATCGAATCCAAAATATTACCCCAACAGAAAAAGAATTTAAGAAAATAATATCCCAAGAGGTCGATGAGGATTTAATTCTTAAAAATGAAATGAACCTCACATTGCCCCAAACGTCATTGAAAGAAAATGCAAAATTATTTGAAAATAAGGAACAAGCGATTAATAGAGTGAAAACCCATTTGAAGAACACCAGGACCAGATCGAAAAAGAACATTTTTAGGGATGTTGAAAGCTTAGCAATTTCCGAATGTAAAACGAGAATTGAAGATACAAATACGATTTCTAATGAAACCAATGTAATATTACCAATTCCAAAAGCATATGAAGAAGACAAAGCAACTCCAAGTGTTAAAATTCAGCCAGTCGATACTCAAAAGTCTTCTACGGAGAACAAATTATCAAACGAAAAACAATTATTAACAAAAAAAGGCAAAATCGCGGTATTGTTACCTGAACAGACTAATAGCGAGACATTTGTAAAAGAAAAGGCAAAACAAATTGAAGATGCACCAACTATTGCGGAAACTCCTAAGTGCTACAAAAGGAAATCTATAATTAGGACAAAAGAACAAAGTCCGAAGAGTGAAAAGAAGTGCGTCACATTTAACGTGAAGAAAAATGGCTTACGCACGTACGATGCCGATGAAATTGATTTTGTTACAAGCACTCCTCTATCTGCTCAAGAAAAACTTTATGATTTCACTAAGAAACCAGAAAGTGCTAAAACAAAACCCATCACCGTGAAAGATAGTCTTCGTACACAACAGCCGAGGATATTAAATTTGGAGCAAGTTCCAAAGGATCCGGAACTCAGCGAAAACCTGAAGTCTCTGTTTCCATCCGAGAATATTAATAGAAAAAGAAAGTTAGAGGAGACCAAAGATCATTTAAACAAACGCAAATTTCCTGGAAAGGACATCCACACTATAGTCAGTAAACTAGCTGCTAAGGCGAAGTCTCCTCACGAGCTTAAGGAAGAAGAACACGAGAAAATTGAGATTACAATTATCGACCTGATTGACGAAGAGCTCGATATTGACGTTCCATCTCCAACCAAAACAAGTGATACGATTGATAAAGCTCAAACTGATCTAATAGAGAACAAAAAACCTGACGAGGAAACAAGTATGGAAGTGGACCATCTTAAATTCGTTGAAAGAACAGAACAAGAACTAGCAAATACTGAAAATACAGTTAATACATTAGATGAGACTATGTGCGAAAAGATACCTGAATCTAGTATTAGTGCCGAAATAACGGAGGGTACTGAAAATACAGAATCTGGCAGTGTTTCTGCGTTAGTGTCACAGGAACCGGTTCTCAGCTTGACACCTCTGACAGACGATGCATCGGATCTTGATTTTAATGTAAGGGAGGAACTAATAGAAGGAAATTTAATTGCTTCAGTAACACCGAGTGTATCATTGTCAGAAACTACTATTCAAGATTCGGTATCACCACCGTCGAAGAATACAGAATTGGTAGTTGTTTTAGAAAGAATGAATTTGGATAGTGCTCTTTTACCAACAAAGATCAATGACGATTCTGAACTGCCCAGTGAGCGAGAAACCGATGCCAATACGTTACAAAAATGCAATGAAGGAAATGTTGATGATATTGAAGCTTTGGAACAAAATCCTCCTAAAACAACAGATCAAAGCAACAACTTTCCAATGGCAGCAGAGGAGCCCAATCAAATTTCTGGGTTTTCTCCCACCACTGATGATAATTTAAACTGGCCACCACTTACTGAAGCAAATATGGCAGCAACTGTTGACGCTACATACAAAAATCTCCACGACGCAGATCTAAAAACTCCAGAGCTTAAAGAGACAGAAAGCGGAAACATCATTGACGAGGGTTTTGCTAGCATAAGAGAGAAAACTGTTGAAACATACCTGAACGACACCAACGATACACCATCCCAAACCGTGGCCTTGAGCAATGATTCGTCGGACAGTGTTAACGATATTTCGAACATAATACCCAGTGATATAAGTTGGTCCGGTGATTCTTTCATTTTGGGCGGTAGCTTCGATCAGGAAGAAATAATTAGTGACATTCCTATTAAGACCGAAGCTTTAGAGGTGGTCGATGACAATCGAAACGAAAAGGTTGACGATACTAGCTTCGAAGCTCCTACGGATCACAGTTATAGTATGGGTAAGTGTTATTTATTGTCTTGGTTATTGGTGTACGGTAAGGATTTATTTTGGTTGTCCTTTACTGTACATTTAATGTTGCAATCTTGAATATTTCTGGACGGTTATATTTCAACTTTTGTTGTTAAACATACGTGGGATGGTTCCAAAGTTGTGGGAATTGTGTTATTGTGTGTCCACTTAACTGTATATCCTTGTCCCAGGGGGGGTTGCTAGTTTTTAGGGTGCCTTGAAAAAAATATATCGGGGGTCTTTTCTTATCCGTTAATTTACAGCTCTCTTTGTGTCATGTATGTCCTGTAATCGCAGATCACGTAGGGTATTTTTTTCAATTCTGGATACACACTGATGGCCACGACAGAGCTTGAATCCTACTAGCAATGTAAAATATCGACATTGTTGCCACGCCGTTATACTTATACATATGTATATATGAACTGCTAGTACGGCACATAAGGCCAGTATCGAACAGGCGTTGTATGTCGAAGAAAACGCAAGGCGTATCAATAACGTGAAAAATGCGAGATATTACGCAAATAAATTGCGATTGCATTTTTGATTAATCTTTGCGTGGTGTTTTAAAACTCCACGGCAACGGCAACTTTTAGTATTCTATGCACCCCACCAGCGCATTCGGGAGATTGCGTGATCCGCGATATGACATCGCTGCTTGATGAAATACATTATTTATGAACGGCTTTAAAGTTTAGAACTGGCCAGCGCTGTATAGTAGTTGCTATAGCGCGTTCCACTCATATATCATCAGTCAGTGCATCAGTTCGACGCAATATCTTCATTTCTATCCTACTTCCCTACCTGTCAACTGTCAACAGCTGTCAACGAAATTACAGTTGATGATAGTTTGCGTACGCGTATTACAATTTTGCGATGTGTACATTGTGAACGAAGCCTTAGAATGCAGTACAAGCCTGTGGAGAAAGGCTGCAGCGTTGACATTACTTGGGTGACAGTTCATATCATAAATAAATTCATACGATCATAACCTTAATAACATAATTTATAACAAAAAAAAAATACTATATATCGATAAATAGTAACATGATAACACGTAATTCGAAATTTTTCATCACGAATCGATGTAATTTTTTTTGTATCAGAAAAATAAAAAAAATGTCGAAATCGAGTTAGGGTGTTGCTATTTACACTTAGTGTTTATTTATTTTCTAAGTTTTACTGCAAAATGTATGGTGATTGAGAAGCATATGGTAGCCATGTTGAATTAGTTTGCAAATCAAAGTTTAATTATAAAATTTAAATATAAAATTACTTATCATTGAAATTAAGCAATCGACTAAAATGATACTTAATTTTTATTTGTTTAGGGGGCCCACTTGTCGGTGGCGAGTTACTCGTCGAAGACGACATAATGGAACAATTAGATAACTCTCTCATAGCCAACGATGATAAATTCCCACTATCGGTACACGATCGCAACCTCCTAACTAAAACAAATCTTACCCAAGAGAGTAGTCCGTTGTTGAACGATTCTCCGGTAGAGGACGACACCGTTTGCCCCCCTCTAACACTGTCGGAGAGTCAATTGTCCTTGGGAAATACGAAAGAATCTATGAGCGCCGAGAACATGTGGGACACGATGACTAGGCATTTTTTGACTAATGTCGATATGCAAGATATGGATGGCATAGATTTCACGAAAGGAACGTCCAACCCACAGTCACTATCGAATGTCGTGGAATTAAAGGAAGATACTATCACAAAAAAGGTGGAGCAGCGAAAAGGTTTCTTAAACCCGTCGGAGAAAGTGACAGTTTTGCGAAACGATTATGATTTTGCCCCGATGGACGTAAGAGCCTTAACGGCGATTATTGGAGCGGACAATTTGCAATCGATTCCAAAAACGTGCCCGACAAAGAGCGTCGGTGGCAAACGAGAACATACACCGATAAAACTTGCTAACGACCAAACTATCAAGCACTCACCACCGAAGAGGGTCAAAATTGAATCGCCTTTGAATAATCAAATCTCGTCTATCATAAACAAATCGATATTAGAATCTAAGGAGCAGAAAAAGTCTAAAATTTCCTTGGAAGCGACCTATCCAATACGGCAGAAGTATAGAACTAAAGTCGTAGCCGCAGTAAAGCATCCACATGCCAAGATCAACGATGCCAAGAAAGTAGTCTCACTAGCAAAACCGAAAATCGGTTACAATAATACGTGTAAAGATCCAAAAATATACATGATGGATAAAGTGTCTGAAGTTAATAAGATAAAAAGCAATGAATACAGCCGCGGATTTTCCGAAAGGCACGCTGAGACTTCGGAGGTCCTGTTCGATTCTAAGAGATCGCGCAACCAATCGCCGTTGTCTCTTCCAATCATATCGGATTCACCCACGCCGAAATCCAGGAAACCCTTCATTGAAGAGAAACCTAGACTGCCGACGCAAGAAGAATTGGACGCGGTGTTTGATAGCCTAAAATCGGAGTCGGTGATTAACCATACGATGAAAGACGTGAAGCCTGCAGAAGTGGAAAGGTGCAGAAGTGCCGCTTGCCGCAAGGCAAGAACACCCGATGGACGGCTGTGTCGAGAGAATCCCGGATTCGCCGATCATTCGATGAATCCAAGACGGCTAAAATCAGACCCGGTGGTTAACCATAGGATGACAGACGTGAGACCTGTGGAAATATCAAGCCGCACACCCAACGGGCGGCTAAGTCATGGGAATCCCCGAGTACACGATCAGCTCAACAATCCAATGGATCCAAGACGTGGTAGGCTTGCTGGAAGTAGTTCCGTTAGGATTCCTAATGAGACTCGCAGGTAATTTGAAAGAAAAATAAGTTTTTGGTTTAGGAAATAGTTTTAACAAAAATTTTTTGGCAAATAAATTTAAACCCCAAAGTGTTGGTTGTGGAATATTTTCCAATACATATTTTACTGCAAATAAACTGCATCGGAGAAATGTAACACTTAATTTAATATTTAAATATTGTTGAAGGCCGGGATTTATGTGATTAGCGTTTTCTGAATTGAACCGTTTCAGATAAATATAAAAATTAAAAAAGATTTTCTTAATCTTTGTCCACAGTTACAACAGAATAAATACAACATTGCTAAAGCTACAGTAACTCTTGATATTTCAATAATTACTTTTTTTTTGTTAATCGTTTACTTTATTTATGTCATGTTTAGTTTTATCCATAATTTATGTAGGATATAAAATTAAAAAATGCCAAAAAATTGTTTGTAGTTCATCTAAAGTTAAATTTTGATGATCTTCATTCTCTTTTATAGTTCACTAATTATTATATAACCTATAACTTTTATAGGTTATATTTACCACGTATATGTGTTTATATACCACTGTCATTCGATATTACCCTGTTATCCACCCAATCCATTCGTTTAGCCCGTTCAGGGTAATGCACCGCTACTACCTTATCTTTTACCCAAGATTATGATCGCATGCAATAGGTACACATATTTATCTCAACATGACATTGTTCCTGAAATTTTCTGTTTTTTTGCCTTTCCACCGCTCTTCTTTCAAGTTTGATTATTTTGTTATGCAAATTCTTTCTTTACAGCATGAAACCGCAAGAACCAGAAGAAGACAATTGGTGGAAGTCGATTGATCCAGTAATGAAAAGACTTCCAAAATCATTAAATCACAAATCTTCCGTTACCTTTGGTAAGATGACCTTCCACCTTTAAATTTCATCATATGCTAATTTCACGCTGTGGTATCAACTAAGTTTTCTTCTTTGTAGGTACAATCCTTCCCGCGGACGATAAAAACTTTAAAAAAATGTGAATAAGAGACTCGAGTTCTTGTAAATAGTCGTGTAAATATCTTGTTCATAGCCAACCACTTCTTTTTTATATTTCTAAGAACCTCAGATGCAAACCTCTTTTTTTTAACGAGTACCATGTACAAATAGATGTGGATTTTTTTACATTATTATTGCTCATTTTTTGTACTACGAGGAATGAGGATGGTAAACATGTTGACGATATATATATAAATATTCCTTTTGTGATGAAATTACCTTAATCGTAGTTGTAAATTCTAGGTTGTATTTATTTGAGAATATTTGTACATTATTAATTATAAAACAAACATGTAAATTTCTTGAAATAAATGTTTTACAAAATAAGATAAAATCGCATATTTTCTTTTTAGTCTTTTAAGGTTCTTCTGGATGTTGAAGTAAAATGAAAGTATGCTTTTGGAGAGAATAAATTGAATTGAATTTTACTTTTTATATTTCTTAATTCGTATTTGAAATATCTATTCTTAATTTTTAATATAAAACGCGTATAAAAAACGTAAAATTTAATTTATGCTGTTACCGTACCAAAACTGGTTTAATCCACTGTCATAACTATATTTCTGTAATCTGTTTCGTGTACGATTGGGTGTTTAAAAACATTCGCAATGGAAAGCAAACTATACATAGTGATCAATTTCAACTGCCTGAGGTTGGTATTAAAAAGGTCCCCTAATTGGTTATAACCTAGTTCATTTTTACTTTTGGATATTGGCTACATTATGTTTGTCATTTGTTATCGCGCCATTTTTCATCCGTGTTTATCGCTGTTATAAGCTTTGTTCGCAGTGCAAATCAGCACTTAATTTGTAACTATTCGGAATTTTTCAATGCGCATGATTCAAAAGAGCATTGTAGTTTGAAATTGTTTTGGTATTTTTCTCTTCGAAAGCGTAAAAAGTGATAGTATCGCCACGTGTGTAATACAATTGTCTTATGCATGCAGGAGTTCTTATTTATTACCCTAAATTAGAGGTGTATTGCACCTTGTTATATCAACAAATACAATTTAAGTTAAAAAATACCCCTTACCACCTTGTTGAGTAAAGAACTCTGAATACGCATTTCGGCAACTAAGTTGGC
>JARFOC010025679.1:0-34166 GCA_031763485.1 Osmoderma eremita
AATTCTGAAACTTAAAACTATAAAATAATATTTTAGAGAGAGAGAATTGTTTTTCGGTTACACGGTGAGTGTAACACCTTACCTGAGTCGATGTCTGAATTTTATACGTTTTTGATTTTAAATTGACGTTTGCCAGGCTCGATTAATCTCCCCTTCTACTGCCGTCCTGGGCCGTATTATTGAGCAACTTTATACGTTAAATATATACCTTTGGTGTAAACCAGGGGTTACTCGACCAATAAGGGGCTCTGAGTGCAAAACTTTATCTAAGAGAGGACTCTGAGTGTAAAATTCTAGAACTCTGCAGAGAGTATTTTAAATTTATATTTCAATTCCTTTAGTTGTTAGTAGTTCTTTTGGTTTTTACTTATTGTTTAATCATTATCATTATTTTTATCGTCATTGTGTATTTCCTCTGTAAAGATGGGCGTATATCCAATTATTTATAATTTTGTTGACGCACTGGAGCCGACTGCACTTTTTAGTGTAATTATAATCCTAATGGCAATGTTTTTGTTGAGTAGGGTAAATTAATGTTAGAGCGAACTGTTTTCCTTCAGAGTCTTTATTCTGTGAGTTGCTATTGCAGAAGTCAGTACGTGAATAAAATTATCGTTAAAGGTAGCATAAGCATATTTAACAATTTGGTGCGGCAGGAGTAATCCGAACAGTGTGGTTATTGGATTCCGTCTGGTAAGCAAAAAGGTTGATTCCAATTGTAACTATAACTTTCAGGAATACGTTAATCGAAACCGTCACTGCGTGTTTTTTGCGCAACTTGTTCGCTCACTTTCTGAACAGAATTATAATTTGCTGAATGATATTATGCGAAAAAAGCTGTATAGGAGAATGAATAGAATTTTGGATAGCATTATGCATCCTGTCAAGTTTGAAATATATGAGATTTGGCGCGGTAGTCTGTTTAGTTTGGTTCGCAGGCCACCAGAGGGATAATCACACGATTTTAACGTTAAGTACCCCATCTCTCCTTACTATATTATCTCTGGATATATACTATATACTGTGGTGTGTCAAAGTGACAGATAGATTCTATCCTAATAGAATTGTACCAATTACACTAGATAGGTACTAACTATGAAAATAAAAATATCTTAGTGATGGGTTCTTTGATTATGTTCACTGGATGTTACTACAATATAAAATTAAATAAAAATATACAATTTTGCTTCAATACCTTGAATACCAAAACTTTATGCAGGTTGTCTTCCACTCTGTTCTTAAATTTCTTTTCCAATATCCTTCGATTTCTTTTCATCAATTTCATTATATCGGGCGCGTAAATCTATAACTACAAAATAGCAGTTATTAACTTTTGAATAACAAACAAACGTATATAGTATGAATAGCTGTTAATCGATATATCCGTTATCATATAAGATATTAAAAAAATTATTTACGAAAATTGTAGACAGTCTGAAATTTTTCTTTTAAAAGATTTTTTATATTGGCTCACTTATATAGCGAAGTGACATTTTTTCAAATTTGTCAAAACTGAATACCTGGCGAGTCATATACATTAATAGTAAAAAGATTTAAAAAAATACCCTTACCACCTAGATGAGTGAAGAACTCCTGGATACGTATTTCGGCAACCAAGTTGCCATCCTCAGCAGAATCTACGAAGGAAGATAATGTTAGACGTCGTATCCTGGGAGATTTGCACCACACGAACACCTGAACAAAAATAACACTGAAGTGTTATTCAAGTGGTGTTCAGGTGTTCTGTGTGGTGCAAATCTCTCAGAGTACGACGTCTAACATTATCTTCCATCGTAGATTCTGCTGAAGTTGGCAACTTAGTTGCCGAAATACGTATCCAGGAGTTCTTCACTCATCGAGGTGGTAAGCGTATTTTTTAAATTTTTTTTTTACTATTTTAAGCCACCGTATCCTATTTTGTATTTTATATACTTTAATACATTAATCAATACATTAATTTCTTAATTATTTTAAATGGATCACCCGGTATTTTATATTAATAAAAGAAATAATAGTTTAGTTACCTTTATTTTTATTAAGCACTCTTTATATCTAAAGTCATTAATTTCTACGGTATTTTAAGTCTGTATTAGTATATCCTTAGGGCGATCAAATATGGACGAGTCTTTATTGGCCTTAATGTGTAAAGAAAAGGCTCGTATATATTTGATTGTACTTCGTATATATTCTCTGGACCTACAAAAGACGAAATGTTCGATTTTTATTTTACACAATAACTATACGAATCGTAAATAACTGAAAAATGTCGAATTTTCGAGGGTGACTTTTACCCTCTAAATAATGTTCTTCACTTATCAATGTGGTAGGGGTATTTTAATTTTTACTTTTTGACTTTCACGATATGTTTTGATTTTTTTCATTATCATAACAGCCAAACTTTTCTATCTGTATAGACACCGCGATGTAAATGCTACGTCGGTGGATTTCGTACTGAAATATAAGTGAACGGTCTTCCTATTTAGTTCTTTGTATTCTATGGTAGCAACTTGAGCTCGGTTAACTGCACCAGCGTTTCATTGTTCGTTATATGTATATATATACACTGCGGAATTAAGTAATGCATAAATTCAGTAATTGCGTCGATAATAATTATTTGAAAAATTATCGATTTTAACTTCAGCAAAATTTTCAGTCTATTTCAAGTTTCTTATGTCATTTGATTTTCTTGTTATGACGTCATGGACCTTTTTTTAAATGAGAACCCACATTTTTTATTATTGATTTTGGTCGTACTTTTTTCGTTATCAACGATATAAAATTTTCAATATGTTATATTTAAAAAAAATCGGGAAAAACATTCTCATTTCAAATATTAAAAATTCATTAAATTGGGAAAATTTATCTAGTTGCTGGTGTATAAAACAAAAAAACATTAGTTATGGCAAATGTGGTATGGTTTACGGTAAATGTAAATAAAATAAGTGTTATTATTTTGCCTACAGATATAGGTGTACCAACACACTACACGTGCTTTAGCGGTTAATATTTGACTAGTTGCATTGTAGCATAGCGTTTTCTCTAAATGAGCCGCTAAATATTACGCCGCGCCGTAAGGAAAACGAATAGCATGTGTCGGTACCCTCACATATTTAGCGTATCGTTTGCTGTATCTGGCTCAAATAAGGTATCGTTACTTCAGGCCGTAAAGTGAAAACCACAAAGCGGATGGCTTAGGAGCGAGTACAATATCAAATGGGAACTGAGATGTTTATCGCAACGAAATTAAGATCGGTGTGAGGGTAAATCTCTCAATAAAAGTCGGGGTGTCCACACGTTCTAGTTTTATGGAGATACAGAGCTTGTGGTTTCAGTTACTGCCGTGTATCTTGCCTAAACTCATCGGTTAAGGTTAGTGTCAGCGCATGTAAATGTACTTATTGAGTGTAGTTTCTTCGTATGCACAAAATTTACTTGTGTAAACGAGTATTAACAGCAATTGAGAAGCGTTCTACGTACAATTTTAAATATTGCACGATTCTGAAATGTTAGGCGACTGCTCTAGAAGTAAATGCAGGTAATGTGATGCAGTGAAGGGATATCCTTTATACTTCGGGAATAGATAAAAATGCCATTATCGGCGCTTGGCTTATTGTTGAGATCACCATACTAGCAAAAGCAATGAAAGGGGGAAAGGCGGACTCGAGTTTCTGCCTACCAGGCGTCATCAGCGTCTCTCCGAATGCTAAACCCACTTTCATCGCTAATGTGTGACGAAAACCATGTTGTTCGATGGCTAATATAATGGAAGGTAGAAAACTGCGCCTTCCATTGTTTTGAACACTGCAATTGGAATGTAATTACTAATACATCCCTTATTACCTTTTTATAGACACGTACAACTTCGCTGGTTTTTAACATGCAAGGGAATACATTCAGAGACAAATTCGCTAAATGAAGTGACGGAGAAAGGATGCTCTATGCGCATCAAAAGACAGTGCTCGAGACACCATCCACACCAGTAGAGCAGGAAGATTTTAGATTGAAAAATAAGTGAATGCGTTTCCATATTGGCCAGTGGATCAATGAACATAGTTGGAATCTCTGTATTCACAGATAAATTCAAAGGCAAGTCGCACGTCTTGGGGACATAACAACACCAGTTGGAGCTGTGATATTAATGAAGAAAATATTGAAAGCGGCTGCCATGTTTCATCTAACGAAGTACCGACCACGTTTGTTGAAGTGAGCATCTTTGTATGATTAGAACCGACAGTGTTATTTATTATATTAAACGCTAGTTTGGATTCTTTAAGAAAATGGTTATTTACTGAGATATTTGGCCTGGGGACATTTCTGTGTTGCACTCTGTATGGTCAAATATAAATATGAGGACAAAATAAATAAATTTATGCTCATATTTCATACGCACACCTAATAGCAATGAAGATTAATACAATTATGCGTTATTTGATCCATTTATAATTTATGGTTATTACATTTGAGTTTAGTTCAATTATGCTATTAAAGTTTCTATATATAAATCTACATATGCACAAATTGAATTTCCAGTAATACAAAGCCGGCATAGTCATATATAGGTATTAGCAATACTAACTAGTAATGTACACTTTCTGCTATACCACATGTTACACATATAGTTCCTTTAGCAGACTTAGTGGACTCCTATCAACCATATAATTAATCTGAAATTGCTTTGAATCAGTTGAAATTGCTGGATTAACTATTCATCGAATACCGATATCTATTACCACTCGTCGCAGGGTTCATTTACCATAACTTTCCAATTCCCTTCCAGTGTTAGAGCTTCCTATAAGTAATAGAATTTTAATTGATCACACATGAAAACTGACTGACTCAGAAAGGAGGTTATGTAAATGGGCAAGAATATGATTACAGATTTAAATAAACTCAGTATTAAATAGTAAAAATATCCAAATATTATATTTTGATAATTAGTTATAATGAGTATTTTTATCAACAAAGTCTGTATTAGCTTTAAACGCATTAAGACTAAGGAGAACTTGTACTACTGCATTGTAAATTGGTCGAGCCACCAATAAAAACAACGGCACACCAGAGAACAATGAAATGCCAGAGAAAAACAAAAGCCAACTTGCGTTCGAGCACCGGAACTGATTAGATTTAGGTTTCTACTAAAAATAAGCACAGCGACACATTACACCAATTACCAATTTGTGTTAAAATATTGGTGCCGAACGTAAGTGCAACGATAAACAGTGTATTGTTTTCCCATTTTATCGGAAACCTTGCCCGAGTAAAATACGAACAAGTGTAACGGTATATTCACAGAACGTTGCAACCAACATCGCTTATCGCTGCACCGTGGCACAATTAAAACGTCAAGCAACTAAAAGTAATTGCAAATGGGATCAATAGTTCCGAGCACTGAAAACAAATAATTCTCCAAGGAAAAAGTTCCAGAACTTTATTCGTATGAGATTTAATAACGAATTAACGGCTTTTCTTTCAGCATTTAAAGTACTCGTGGAATGAAAATATATTAGACAATTCAAACTTTAAATCTAGTACTAAAAATAAACAATTGCCACTTTAATCTATACTATCATTGTGGGAGGTAAATTTTTGGTTAGCCAAAACATGCCTTTTGTTTATAGGTACTACATGGTATTTTTGGTTTCAGAATTTGTTAAGGCCTCATCCCCTAAAGAATTTATAATCTACATAAGGAACATACACAGCCTCGCAATATAAGCATTTCCTATGCCGACAACTTAAGCTTTGAAAAATGTTGACGAGGTACAAATAGCAAAATTTCAAATAGTATATTTATATTATGTTTAAAATGTCAATCTGAGTTTAATCTTAATTAAGCGACTGGATTACAAGTATTTCAAGACGTATTCGCTGGGTCGTAAAATTGATATAACGAAGACCTAACGTTGTTATTCTGTATTGGGATGGAAAGCTGTTACCATGATTAATCGTCACAGACTCCATTACTGAACGATTGTCGGTTGTTCTTGCTAACAAAAATGCCGAATCCTGGAAGACCTAAAGCAAAACATTCAACTGTATGAGGCCAGCCGTATAAAATGCTTTACAGGAATGGCAATTGTTAGAAATTGTCCAAGCATTATGTTCCCTTACAATTGCTTCAAAAGCTTTAATGGGTCATTAGTTTCATTGGAGGATGTTTATCATCATATTTATGACTTTATTTACGCAGCATGTTTCATGTTAAACAACGCATAACAAGTCACTGGTTATACTAATTATTTCATTTCATTTCATTTCATTGTTCAACAGATTATCAGTTACAGGATAAAAATATCCACAAAGTGGGTACATTCTCAAGAAAAGAAAAAGATGTTTAAATCAATAATAAGTCATTAATATTATTATGAAAAGTATTTTCATAGAGCAGATCAGCGGAGCGGTACTAGTGGCGAGGCTAGCAGCAAGTTGATCCTAGAACAGGGTAGATCAAAGGAGGAAGAGGAACGAGAGGAAGCCATAGGAATGCAAAAATCCAAAGAGGCAAGAAGAAAAGGGCTATCGATGACTCCGGGAGCTAACTTCCAAATACAGCGCGCACCGTGGTATTCACGACTGTGCGTTAAAGAATCCACCGAATGTCTATTCAATAAGGACGCGTAATCAATCCCTCGCTGGGGATAACCTCCACCCTCTTTAAAGGAGAGGTATTTGGGAAAACGACGTTGAACTTTTTCAAGTGATAACTGAAGATAGACATAGTGGGGAGACCACACTTGAGAGGCATTCTCCGACTTGCTCACAACCAAGCTAAAGTATAATATTTTCAAAAGTTGTATACTTTGAAAAGTTGTACGGGAACGGATGAGAAATCCCAATGTTTTAAATGCTGACAAGCAGAGGCTAGTAATGTGTGATGCAAAGCTCATAGACTGGTCAAAAGCCACACCAAGATCCTGTACTGTTTCAACTCTCTGCAGTGCATCATGATTCAAGAAACACGCGGAAGTAATATAATGATTTTTCTAGTATATGAAACAAAGCAACATTTACTAATATTTAATTTTAAATTGTGTTTGGTACACCATTCAGCCATGTAATCGATATTTTTTTGCAAGTTTAAGACGTCACCGAAGTTAGCAATTGAACTATAAACTTTAATATCATCAGCGTAAGCCAGAACTGGACAAAACATGTGCTGCACCAAATCGTTAATGTACAAAACAAAAAGCAAAGGTCCCAAGTTGTAGAGTAGAAAGGAATTCATAAGACCTAAAACCATTATGATGCACATAGGTCGATCTGTTACTCAAATAGGATTCCACAAGTTCCAGAAAAGATGCAGTAAGACCAAAGCAAGTATAGTTTTTCAAGTAAAATCCCGTGGTCAATGCTGTCGAAAGAGCTACTGAAGTCAGTGTGCACCACATCAACCCGACCCCGCAAATGAATTGCGAGATATTGACAAGGTTACTAACCGTTGACCGCTCACGAACCAAACCATGCTGGTAAGGTGATATGAAGGACTTAAGACGTTCGTAAAGATGGTGAAATAAAATTTTTTCAAAAGCTTTGGCGAAGTTGGATAAAATGGATATGGGTCGGTAATTAGCAACTCCTGTTTTTAAATATCGGAGAGATACTAGTTTTCTGTCATAATTTTGGGAAAGTCGATGTTTCTACAGATTAATTAATAATAATTGCTAAAGGTTTAGCAAGAACCATTCTAGCATCTCTTCATAAAAACGATGGAATTTAGTCATCTCCAGAAATATTATTGTCAGCGAATGTAGACATGATGTTTATTAGTTCATCCTCAGAAATTAATGGCAAAGTAATAGGTAGATTATTGCTAATAGTAGTATTTGTAAAAAGAGAACTGTCAATGTAAGTAGAAAAAAGTTTATCCGCAAACGCATTAACAATATTTTGAGGAGTGTCAACCACAAACTCATAGTAATTCAGTGCACTATTATGAAAGCAGAATGAAAGTTTAACGATTCTGTACAAGTTTAAAGGTTATTAGCAATGATATTCTAAATTTTGTAAGTAAATTAACAGAGCGCTAATGCCGAGATGATTTTAAATAACTACTCGAACTATCTGTAATATTTTTTAATGGCGAACGAAATAAAATAAGAGTTTACCCTTCTCGCACCGCACTAGAGCTGTTGGATGACTCGCGTTATATATTCCTTGGATGTCTTTTTTGATTCGGAATCAATCTAAGCTGTCTACAAAAGATGCAAAAATACTTGGAGATATTTGTATTTGTTACATTTTAGAGTGATATTTTTTAAAAGCTGACTTTGAGTGTCTTGTAATGTAAAAGCACTCATAAATAAAAACCATGGAAATATACGGAACAAATCAAATAATTTCTCGAGCAGCCATTAAGAGCATTTGTGGATATGCGTGGTATTTAGCAGGGGAAGCAGCAGTTATCGCAGTTTTTCGATCGCGGCAGAATATTAGAAGATTGATGGTGACAGCTTTAACAAGCCAACACTGTTGTTATAACTGAAACAGCTACTAATATAACCATGTAAAGAATTTGTTTGATATCCTCATTTACTTATTCCTTTGTTATTAATTTTAAGAATTTATTTTATTTGATTGTTAATTGAATTAAATTACTTATTTCAATTAAGAACAAAACTCTGAAAATTACTTGCGCCAATACTGATAATATCATCATGATATATGCATATATACATATTAATGAAAAAATATGTATGTAATAATGGTGCACGAAACAGCTTATCAAGTTTACAAAAATATACCTATTTATTTGAAATAATAATGGAACATTTTTTATGTTTTACTCTGCGTGGCACTATGATAAAATCAATAACTTTAGATAATGCGTATGGAATTGTTGTTGAAGTTTGAGTCAAGTTTTGTTTGAATCGAATGTACTTTTCTGGAATATAGTGTGAACTTGCATTTTTTGACGTTTTTTGACGAGAAGAAGTTGCTTCGTCTAAAGTTAAGGACGCAAATTATGTTATGTTTCCTATAAAATTCTGTTATTGTTCTTCACAGTTGTCAATTTGAATATTGATTCTTATTAATTTAATTTAAATAAGGATTGCAATTGAGATCAAGTCTGTTTCAATGATAAGTATGTTCGGAATTATTTAATAAATACTTTATTGAAAGAACAAAGAATTTCTTTGATCTCAATTAGTAATTTTCAACGAAAGCTTCAGGAGCATTTGCGAATATAATTTGAAATATCTGGGTGTTTTTATTAATCAAATAAATTAGGCAAAGGCTCTGTTTTGTGACGCACTGATAATCGATTGCTTACTCGAAAGAAGGGTTTAAAAAATATTTAAACCGGCACCTCCACCAAGTTTTGCGACTATATCAGGCTTTCTGCGAATGAAGTTATATGTAAGGGTAATCATAGAGAAATCAATAACGAAGGCTTAAAAACAGGAAATACAGATACAGTGGTATCCAATACAGTAACAGTGCCAGGGAAAGTTTGTTTTCTCTTTCAAGAGTAGCGCGAGCACCTATATTGTTGCTACAGCTACTTGGTTATACATTTACCGCAACATAAATAAATAAAAAGTAGTGACAGAATTTTTCGGTCTTGCATTAAAGTGCACCTACATATATGTAGTTCATTCCTCTTATGCATCATCAACAAATTATCCTATTCACATACAGAGATGTCCGTAATATATTTTTGTATTATTTTTTTAAAAGTGTTTGTATTTGGGTTCCATTAATGGCGGGAACTACATGCTTCGAATTAATGTTGGCAGTTTTTTCAGTTGGCGTTTATTACGCCTACGCAGGAAAAATGAAGAGGAAAACGCGAGGGAAGCAAATTTAAACACAAACAACAACAGACTGATTGACTTCCTATTGACACGTATTTAATTTGGGAAATAGGGCACAAAACACGTTCATGTTTTTTTTTTCAATAGGCTGACATAAGGATTTCCTTTGTTATTCTGTATATTTGCGAATTAAATAAAATATTGTTAGGGCCATATTTGAACGTATCTTGGTAAATTGGTTTCCCATAAAAATACGTTTCATTTGTTGGATTTCATATTTCAGCATAAAGGAGCATTTACAGATATGGAAAACACATCTATCTACATATAGAAAAGTTTCGCTTTGAATGCCGGTTTCACTGTACTATTGCTAGATCGTTGCTAAATTATAAGGAGAGTCATACTGAACAGAATGTTAGCCTGAATATTTTAATAAATAATGTCTGATTGGTGGTAATAACATGTCATTTTCAGAAAATTAAGAAAAAAATAATATCTATAAGACTAATTACTGTTTCACGAAATACTCAAACAAATTCCGGCTTCGTTCCTGGCATTGGAAATCTAACATAAAAATCCTGTCCCACACGTGAGTACTTCAGCTGTTATTTTTATTTATTTTACTCCTTTCAAGAAATTTTTGATAGTATACAACACAAGCTGTTGACTCACATTTATGTATAATATTTATTTGCACTTCCTCGCTAGCTTTTTGTACCATAATGTAAATCAAACCAAATAAATTTAAAAAATCACAAGGGGGAGATAATAACGTAAAACGCAGAATTCAATGACGCGTATCAGATTAACACTGGGGTACCCGCTACCAACTAATCTAGAGAAGGGCGAGTACACACAACGTAAGTATATTGCATTTGGACCTAGGGCGATTTTTTATACATACGAGGAGTGCCTTTTATATTTCGGGAACGGGAACTAAAATAAATCATAGTACATGGCTTTATTGTCTTTCAAAATATTCTCCATGAAGACCAATACGTTTTTGCATGCGCTTGAACCAGTTTTCCAACTACTTTTTCCACTCCGGTTGAGGTACCTCTACAATATGAATGTTGAAAGCATCAACCCCAGACGTCGAAAAACGTTGACCAGGTAATTTTTGTTTGATATACGGAAATAAAAAGGAGTCGTTGGGTGGCAGATCAGGTCCGTACGGCGGATGACCAATCAATTCAACTTTTTCAATTGTCAAAAACTCTCTTGTTTGAGCTGATGTGTGAGAACTCGCATTGTCCTGGTGGAGATGATTCGCCTTCGGCGGTTGGTATCCCTTATTTTTCCGAATACTTCTGGTAAATAAATGTTTGTGTACAATTCAGAATTGACAGTCCGACGCTGCACCAATGGTACAGTTGCCACATCTCGGGTTCTTCCGAGGAAACAGGCGAGCATTTGCTTCGAAGTGCTTCATTTTGAAAGACCCACACAGTCGATTGCTGTTTATTTTAGGGCTTATAGGCATAGATCCATGATTCGTCACCTGTTACGTTGTCATAGACTTGTTTTGAAATAGCGTGATCGTATCTTTCGAGCATTTCGTTCGACCAATCCACACGAGCCGATTGTCAAATTATCTGGAATCCGACGCGAACAAATTTTTGACGGCCAAATGTTGATTCAATATTGAATGTATGCTGGCCGCGCTAATACCCAAGGATACTTCAATCTCACGAGACGTCACATGGCGATCCTGCAATATCAGGTCACCCGCAGCATCAACATTTGTCGGAACAACAACTGATTTTGGACGGCCTTCACGAAATTCGTCAGTGAGTGAAGCACGGCAACGGTTGAATTCGACGTACCAACGACGTACCAAAGGCATCCCTCGTACGTTTTGCTGCTATTGTTAGATGTTGATTGTCCGAGCGTGTATGTCCATGAAGTCATAAAAGTTCAACCATAGCAGTTAATAAATAATGGAGATTATCGGAGTAACTGTAGATTTTTTCTTACATAATTACGTGTATACGGCCCGCGGCAAAACTATGGAAAAATATTGTTATTTAGGCCTAGAAACCAATTCAGGCTAATTAGCATTCTCCTTTTTATGTAAAGTCTACAAATATGCCTTTATATTTTAGAAAAAATTACTACATATAATTCCACAACGATACTGTGGTTTAATGCTATAAGTTATATTAACCGTTTCATTAGTACCATTGTTTTTCTTTAGTAGTTAGCAATTAGCCTTATGTTTCGCCATTCAACGATTTAGTTTGTTTATTGCAACAAATTATTTTTTTCCATTTGACAAGACTCAGTTTGTTAGGTTTCTATGATTTGCCGGCGAACGAACAAAAAAGAGACATTTGGTTGCTTTTAAATAGTTTATTATCAAACTAAATAGTCATACAGACAAATGTATAAATTTGAAAACAAAATGTGTATATTTCACATTTGATCGCAACTCCTATTTAAGTCTTTCAGTAGGATATTATTATGTCTATGCGCACATTTGATGTATACGTCCATATAACACCGTACACGCGTTGTAGGGTTGTTGGACCTGATATCCGAAGTTGGCTGGGCGCCACCGTCTTTTGCGTATAAGCGAAAACATGTCCACCGAACACCTTTCCAACTTCTCTTCGTACCCCTTATATATGCGCTAGTTTCTGGTACCGCGGTTGGTGCACTTGTGCCGTAGCAGGTGGGCTGCAAGCGGGCGCGCCGCTAGGCAGGCGGTTGCAGCCAGTCAACTGTCCAGGACACGAACGGGTCTCCGGTCGCTGGCCGTTGCTGTCTGTCTTTTTTGGCGCGCCCAAAAGAGTCTTTAACACAGTTCTTGATGAAATCTAAGTCCGCCGAGTGGACAGGTCGGCTTAATACCTTTATATTTTAGTTTTAGACATAGTGACTTCCGGTATTAACTGCATGCGTCATCTTGCTGAAATACATAATTATTTCTTACTGATTTTTTGGCATGCTGATGTAATTGATTGATCATTTTAATAAACCGTTTAATATTTAATATTGTGTTTATTAATAAATACAATATAACATATATGGAAAGGGCAATGAAGTTGGTTATATTGTGTATTACTAAGGTCTAAGGGATATTCGATAGTTTATGACAGACTATAGATTGATTGATAGATTGATTACTAATGCAGAGAGAGATTTTGTTTGTTCAAAGCGGCCTCGAGGCCTATTGTATTGCTTTGCTTTCGATTATTTTCTAATTAGGCGCACAGATCTACCTCCCTAACAAGGTTTTAGTATTGTGTATATCAAATCACTTTTCGGTATACCGCATAGTGCATCTACTGAGACAACTGGCAGATGTTGTGTGTATTATCTGATTGCCGTGTTTCTGTCCTGCTGCCTGGTGCCAGTACTGCTAGCGTTGCCTAGTCACCCACTCAGCTAACGCACACAGTGCAGTAGTTTTTGTGATCCTGAGAGCTGGCTCAGTTGCAATGAAGGTACATCTCGATTCCTCCCTTGTCTTACTCTACCACTACTACTAGATTCGCTAAGTCATTGCCCGCGATCTCCCGTTGATCTCATCTGACGCGATATTGGTGGCTCTAAGGGCGTTTGATTGTCTGCGATAATCTAGAACAGTTTGCCTCGTGGCCTCTGCTGTAGAAGCCACGTATGGCAGAGATTTCAGTCTGAGGTGAGCTTCTTTCTGCACACACCCTCAACCACTCCGTGCACACCCGCCCCTGAACTTGTGTTTGTCTGATCTGTCTGTGTACTAGATATGGGTATGCGGCCGTATTAGTTTCAGGCTTTTTCTTCAGCCCCAGTTTATTAGAACTTGCAATTGTTTGTTGCAGGAGAGTTTAGGCTTCATCGAATCGCGGTTCATATCTAACAAGGGATTTGTTACAACAACCCTTGTTATTGTGGTGTTCTAGGTCGCCCCAGGTTTCGAGTTATCATGAACATTACCCTATACGTTCACATTCTTGCTTCCTCTCTGATATGAATATCTCATGCTATGCACGTATATAAGGTAAGGATCAATTCATTAAAGAACTTTTATATTATATTTTCTTTCATATGTATTTCTCAATTGGAAAGTAATCCACATTAATTGAAATACTATTTTCGCACATAATTGCCAAAAATCAACCATTAATGCAAAAAAATCATTCATTCATTCTTTTGTTTACGGTAAATTTGACGATTTAAATTTGCAATATCTTTGCATAGCTAGAAGCTATGTATATAATATCCTAAACCCATGCCAAGCTCTTATTTTTAACTCAAGAAAACCTTGTGTGTATACCAATATTGATTTCCTGTCTTTACGTTCGCCACAATCTTAACCTATCAATACAAGTTTTAAATTAAATTTTCCAACGTTATACAGTATTCTCATTTTCCAGCGCTGTTTGTGGGTAGCTTTAGAAGACATTATATATGTATATACGCATACACTTTTACATGTAAATGGCGGAGCCGATGGGGCTTACGTAAAATTGTTTTCATGGTTCAGAATTAGTAGTTTTACAATAATTTAACAATAAGCACAGGTTTCAAACAAAATTTCACAAAAGATTCTTACAAAAGGATTATGTAGGATATAGAAAGGATGGGCAAAGGTATTGCAAATAATCTTCTTCTCATATTCTTTTGCATATACTGAACGTCGGATACCTAATATGCTTTCTCAATGGTTGATCCATTTCCATGCTTTTCTCCTCTTTCGTCCTATTTCTTCTATTCTTTTTTTCCAATTCTTCCCTAGCCTCCTTTCCTTATCTGTACTCCTTGGTTCATATACATTTTTGATGATTGTTTTAAGATCCTTCCTAACTAAATGGCCTTACCAATTTAGTTGGTTTTACTCTATTTTGATGTTATTGTTTCTTGGTATACTGCGCGTCTTAATTCTTTATTTTACATTGTGTCCCATTTTGTTTTTCCCGTTAGTTTGAGTGGGAATTTAGTTTCTGTTGCTACGATATTCCATACACGTTTCTTTTGAAGGGTCCATGATTCGCTTGCCTTTATCATTGTAGGCAGAGCTACTGAATTATATACTTTTAACTTGGTGTTTTTATCTATCTCAACTTTCCTAAAGATTTCTGTTTTATAGTTTTTATCATCGTCTTTGTTTATAATCATGATTCTACATGCAATAATCAAACACTTTTAATAGCACCATATTCATCATTAAGAGAGTTTTAAAAATCCAAGAAACTGCATCTTGCTATTAGCCCGTCAATAATAAATATAGTTATTTGCAATTAAAACAGACTAATAGTAAATCTTTGATAGTAATTCATCGATTTATCAATGTCCCACACCAGTTTTCAATTAACGGCTACTTTAATATCATTTCCTTGATGCTATCAAGCATATTCTTATGGTCATAAAGGTCGACCGTAATATCATTTATGGATGTAGATTGATAAAGTCCACGATATCAGGCTTTTGAAGTCTTTATTCTTTGTTTTGTTTACCTAAATTGGGGTATGCATCAATTATATGGTTCCTCTCAACACGTTCCATTTGAACGAATACTGCCTCGTTTCTTGAGATTCCTCTCATTCAGAGTGAATGGAACTTATCCAGATTGGTTTATTTCCTATGAAGAGCTGCTTGATTTACATCAAATGCGCCCTCTAAGCTACCGACGTAATATTCACAGTGCTCGCTATTTGTACAAGCTAATAAATAATAAAATTGATTGTCCTTTCTTACTATCAGCTATAAGCTTCAACGTTCCACGACTTGTCGCTCGTCATTCTGTTACCTTCAACATGCCAACACCAAGGACTAATCTATTACTTAGGGCGCCACTGTACCACATGACACGGAATGCGAAAGTCTACTACGAAGACATTTTTCTTGGAAGTATTGCACAGTAACATTATTTTTTATTTTTTCTCTTTTGTCTTCATTATATCTATATATACTTTTTCTTTATATGTATTCACATATTATATTACATGTATATCTTTGTCTTGCTATTGGGATGTTTATTTCCTTTCAGTAGTTGTTGTTGTTTGTTGTTGTTTGTATCCTAATGCAGAGTACGTGTGTGTGTGAAGTAAGTGTATGGCTTGTTACTGCCCTCCTTGCCCTAAAGGGCAGCAGGGTTGATTTATCCTCACCACTGAAGGGTACCGGGAGAGGTACCGACCACCTTTGCTGCAACCGATCTTTAGAAAAATCGGTTGCCGCAACGGAGATTCGAACCATCGACAGCCTGTACAGGTATCCTGGCAGATCCTTTCAGTAGTAAGAGCATTTCGATTTAGTTCTACTATTGTTGTTATAAATATTCATTATATTTCTGTTGATGTAGCGGTTCTTGTGTCTTTCTAACTAGTTCTTGCTTCTCGTATATTTACACACACTACTGCTGTTATAGTTAATGTAGATGAATGCTAACTGGTTTTTCTTTATTTGATATTATATAAAACTTTTGTTGCCTTTCTTTTCTCAGATGGCCCCAGTTCTAACCAAGAAAAACTAGTTTTAATATTTAATATAATACAGTTTCAGCTGTAACATGTATACATGAAATAGGCATAGAAGGTGTGATGCTTCTATAATTTCATCTAGGAATGGGTTATATTGAAAAGAAAAATCAAATTACACCTTCAGGTCAATTGTTTGCTACATTTACTACCTTAATTAGGAGATTTTAATTGTTTACTAACAATACTATGATAATTGCCTTCACTTCGAATTTAACTAGGCAATCAGTCAAGTAAGAAACAAGATCCGTTTTTCATGTTACAGAAAGTGAAAACAAAGTAAAAGAAATTTCGCTGTTGTTGAATTAGCTACACCTAAAGAGCGTTAATCATGTTGTTGATTTAGAGTATCAATTCTTTACGTTATCTCTGTGTTTTACTTAATCTTTTGGTTTGCTTTGCTAAACTCTGATTCTAATTCTAATTAATTCATTTTGAAATGTAGAAAACATGTCATATTTAAATTTACTTATTGTTAGTTTAATAATAATAATAAATGATAATAAACAAATTTTAGTAATTATTTTGTTCATAACAGTCTCTGGAACAAATAAAGTTTACTATGTGCGAATGATATTTTTCTCTACAAAATTTATTTCACTGCGGAAAGGAAAACAGATATACAAATTCTTGGTTCGATTGTATAAATTGCTGCGCCGGTCTACGGCTTCGAAGAATTGGATCACATATTCGAATATTTTCCGTTTGGTTATCGTTTACGAGCCTGACACTTTGATCTTGTGCAGTTTGTCTTTCTTGTTTCTTGATTTTCCGCTTCTTATCGGGCTCTCTGACTATGTGCCCTTATTTGTGTATCGAAATTTTAAGTTTTATTTCCGGTATTGCATTACTATAGTTTGCCCTGCTTCAGCATAATTTCGTAATAGTTATCTTAAAAATATTCTTATAGGAGGGGAGCTAAATATTTCTATAATAATTAATTACATTAGATAAAATTATGTAACTTAAGAGATTAGTCATCGTTTATCGTTGTTAAGCTAATATCTGACACATCTGGGTTAATACTGTGTTAACAGAGTGTTATTCCAGTGGTGTTCTGGATAAGTGCATATCTTACAGTGTACTACGTCTTTTTCTTTGTAGATACTACTGAGGATGGCAACTTAATTGTCGAAGTTTTAATATTTCAAGCTATTCTATTATTGTATACATTGCTTGAGACATATGTTTTTTCTTACACTTCTATAGAAGTGTACTTGATTATGTGTACTAAAAGGTATACCTTTTAGTACACATAATCAATAATAATATAACACAACAATAATACTTTACTTAATCCATTTGCTATTTCGCAATAGTTTTAAAAAATACGCGTTTTTAATGAATTTTTAAATAATTTTTTTATGTATTCATTAATATTTCTCAAATTGTGAGTAAATTAATTTCTTTAGCAATAAACAGGAATAATAAAAAAAAAAACGATGTATTAGTTTTCAGTTTATCTGAAGAGGCCATTGTGTGGAGAAACAATTGTTACTTCGTAATAAAATTTGTGAAGGATAATTAACATTTTATCTTTACTATTTTATTGGTTATTAATAATTTAGAATAAGACAATATAATTTAAAAAAATAACACAAAATAATATAAAAGTAGCAATGTATTGTAACCTAAGCCATACGAATAATTTAGTTCGCCAAGGGAACCGAACATTAATCCAATTCAAACACAGAGGCGCGAAGTTTCGCTTTAAATTGACCAATTTTGCAAGACTTCAAACTAGGAGGGATCTCATTTTGTTTGTTTATAAATACTAAATGTGAACGATCTTAGAAATAGGGTCGTTTTGTGAAGAGGTGGAGATATAAGATTGCGGAAGCGAGTGTTATCTCATTGTATAAGTACGGTGACCTCTTAAAGGTGAGTATCTTGTGATATAGGGTTAAGGCCTGCAATTTTCTAGGGTTTTTCATGCTTAACCACATCGTTTCTTTTAACTTGTGCGAAACATTGTTGAACTTCCTGATGGAATACACTTCAGACACGCGTTCTGAAGTTTTTGAATTTTACGTCTGATCTATGCATGGGTGGTATATCTCAGCACAATATGTAAAACGAGAAAGTACGCATGACTCGTATAAACTCCTCTTAATAGATTTATTTAGTACTCCTTGAAAATGGATAAAGTATCCTTAGTGCTGCATAGGATTTGAAATATGTTCTGAAGACGAAACATTTTGTCCATCACCAACCCCAAATTTCTAGCGCTTTTAGTAATAGGTATGTCAGCATTTTTCATTCTAATTTTGAATAAATTTCTTATTGCATTGCTGATTGTCTCCAAAGACTAGAGCTTAGGACTTGACAGAGTTAATCCGCAGAGCTACCTAATAGAGATTTGATGCAAGTTATTCAAATCTGCATTGATTCTGACAAAAGCTTCAGGCCACTCCTAGTGGGCTATAGCTATATCCAAGAAACATTATACCATTATTGTATTTAGTATCCGAAAATTCTCATTTTGGTTGTACTCTTAATAGAGATTCTATCGGTATTAACCCAAATTAAATTCAAGATCAACCCATGGATTTAGCTGATATAATACTTTTATTAAATCGCTACTATTGGATGATTATTACATAATATGATTCATGGTAAATTTTACAAATCATAGTTGTCACTGGTGCAAGTTTGCGTTTAATGACGACCAAGATTCAACAATGACCAACGCGTATAGTCATGTATGGTCCATTCGACTTTGAGAAAAAAAAACAGGCCTTGTTGGACTATTATATCCGTTTATAGATGCATAATTAACATATAGAGCTATCTCACTGCTGTACAATATTGTCAATATTTTTAAGCAATTTGAGTACCTAGAGTAAGATATGCTACTTCCTTTGCCATTATATCCATTGTGTTTATTTGATTATCTTTATTCTGTAGATTTGCAATTATTCTATTTCTTACTATCTATTGGTTTAACTTTTAATGATCAATTATTCCTGCATAAGATGATATTATATATAGGTACGGTATATTGCATATGTTCACAGTTGACACTAGGTTATGTGAATAATCAAGTGAGATCTAAATGTCATCTATACAAACATTACAATGTAGAATTTCGCCATGATAATAGCATGTATTTTAGTAAATTATTGTAACAATCAGCAATAATTTAAATAATTCTTTTGAGCATTACGGAAAGAATACAGGCCCCATATGTGAATTATATTTTGTTTTGCGACCATATTTTATTTACATATATCCCCCAAAATGAGGCTGGGTGTGATATTCCCATAAGCTCTGTATAATATTGTTTTCGAAAACGCATGCTTCTCAGGTTAGACGTAAAAGAAGGAATATTATTCACAAACTAAACTATAGGTACTTGTGTATTTGTGTCATATGGGTCACTTAGGTATTTATATTACCCATAACATCGTAACATTGCGTTCTGTTTTTTTTTAATTTATCCAGAACACGTATCAACATATATATTGATTAGCTCTGCTAGCCCATCTGGGCCATGGCTTAATCTTCTTCCATAGCTTCACATCCTTTGCTTTTGCATTCCAGTCAGTTATCTTCAAAACCTCAAATCGCGACTTTACTTCTTTTTTCCACCTGGTTCTTGGTCTACCCCTCCTTTTCCTTCCGGCTAATGCACTTTCAATTATTAATCTGTGTGTCCTTATTCCCGACATTCTCTTTGTGTGTCCTATCCAGCGCAATCTGCGTGGTCTTACTGTACCTGTTATACCGGGCGAACAATTGAATTAATAATTAGAGTAAGCTATGAATATTGCAACTTAGTTGGCAACACATATTTTAATGGACCAATGAAGTGTCACATCAAATTATAATAACTGTCACATTTGTAAGAGTTTAAAATGTTGAATTTGGAACGCATAGTTTCCTTACTGAAAGTTATTTCAAAAATCATTCCTTGAAATTAGTTGTTTCATTATTGAGACATTCGTCAATATCTTGCACGTTTAACAAAGCATTTTACAGGAACATAACCTAAAATTCCTTTTTTTACAGTTTAATATAGTGGCATTACTAATTGAGCAGTGTTATAAACTTTATGGCAAAACACAAAGCCTACTCCAATTATAAATTCAATTGATCGCACAGTATTTACATCCTTGAATAACTCATTTATCTCATTATTTGTTATTTGTACCCATTTGTCCTCCATTTTCCTTCCGCCGAATATCTTTCTAAGTACTCCTCCTTCTCACGCCTCCAGCCTGTTTTTTTTCTGCTTCATCTAATATCCATGTCTCACCCACACGTAATTGCTGGTCTTATTACGGTAGTATATATCTTCAGTTTTGCTTTTTGGCATACATTTTTATTTGTAGAAATGCTTTCGGGTATTATCGCGGTGTAGTATTTATACTTGATGTTTTGCTGAAGATGATGTTAATTTATTCAGTACAGCTATTAGCCAAGGCGATAGTGATTATACGTAAATCTATAAAATAGTAAAGAACAGGAACAACTTCAATCGCTAGGATGGATACTAGATGAGAAATGGTTGGAAATTGGCACTGCGAAAGCACCAAACCGCAAATGATACAATTCAATGGACCAGACATTCACAGATCAACGCAGCGGAACAGGAGCCATTATACTACACTCAACATTTTTATCTCTGAGTATGTTATTTAGATCTGCTACACACCTATTACCCGACATTGTTCTGGTTTTTGTTTCTGTTTCTGTAACTGGTTTTCTTGCGAAAACAGTCCTCAGATATGTCAATTAATATTCTTAAATTTCGTCCATTCAATGTATTTTTGTCTTCTGTTCGTTTATATAATTCGGCTGCTCTGGGTTTCTCTTCTAAACTTTTAATTATATTGTTTACTTCTGCCATACTTCTTGTCACGATGGGCAGATCGTCTGAAAGTGCCAAACATTGGTGCTGCTTCCCATACACAAGTCCAGTTATATTGATTTTTGCCTCTTTAGCAGCGTTTTCCGAAAAAAAGGCATTTGGCAATAATCTTTAAGCCTTTCTTGAGATGAATCCATTCTTGTTCAAATAGCATTCGCCAAGAAAATAATACAACCTTATCTGAAAGGTAACCTATTGCTTATTTCTCCTAAATTTGGTTTTTTAACTGAAATATCGATTATTTAGTGTTTTTAATTTAAATTTGGAAAACTACGTAATTAATGTCAGTTATTGTTAAATGTTGAAATAAGTAATTGTTGGTTTCATAAATTCTTTACGGTAAAGCGTATTGAAAAAAAAAGAGATTGATTACTGATTGGCTTTGGTTGCATAGCTATTGATATTACTCATACATAAAGAAGTGGACAGCATTGCTCATTTAACTTATTAAATAGGAGTATTAAAGGAAACTGGTCTTGGTATAATAGAAAGATTTGCCTATTTTCCTAATAGAACGACTAAAATGTGAGTTTGTGAAAATTTTGTTTTTGGAGCAAGAACTGATGACCAAAATTGCTTACCTTGTTACATCTTTTTATTTAACTTTAATAAATATTAGGAATTCAGACAAAAATAAAGGGCTATCAACGAACCACAAACACTTTTATTAAATAATTTATGAACCGATATGGGAAAACAACATTTCCACTTCTTTGTATTTAAGTACATAAAACATACCATAATCACCCTCTACTTTACTGACACAAATCCAAAGACTAGAAATCTTGAATTCTGCTTTCAATGCTCGGCTTTTTCATCGTTGGCTTCTTCCGTAGCAGGTTCTTTGTAAGAACCATCATCGGAAGCTTCAACAGTGGTAGGTTCCTTGTAAGATCCGTCATCATATAACTTCTCAGTGTTATCGGGTGCATATTGTCCTTCGTCGGAAGAAACTATAGTTTCTGTAACGATGGGGCCGTGTTCTGCTACGGTATTAACTACAACGGGAGATACGGCAACGGCCTCCACACTTTTAATTACCGGTATTACAGGTTGAGCCACAACTGCAGCTGGTACTTCTACAACAGGTTGGATTTCAATAGCTCTAGCTGCTAGGACTGGAACTGCAACTATGCCAACTGGTTCGTTCAGAATTCTGCCACCTGGAGCGTCTGCTGCAATTTGACTGCCATCTGGCCCTAGCAATCTGGTTTTTGTGCTTGGTCCTTGTACTAGGGTATCACTGGCGATTCCGGGGTAGACATCTTGTTCAATTTGTCCTGCTATTGGTATCACACTAGCGTGGGTTAAGCCAACAGTGAACAAAGCTATAATCTACAATAGACAAAAATTAATGAAAATTTGGTATAAATTGTCCGTATATGATTTTAATATTTCGAAATTGTTAAGCACGCCACGGATGCATACACGTTGACATTACACTTCTTGTCAAGTGTCTCATTAGCCTTGATATAATACAGGTTTCTATACAAGGAAATACCTTAATATACATGTAGGAAGCCAGAGGCACGCCCAATAATTTGATATCAATGTGCATACGTACGTATATCTAAGTATGCGAATTGCTATTCGAATGTTTTCTATATATAAAATAATAGTTAAGGTACTGAATTTATTAAAGTTAACATCATTATAATAATAAGGTATAGTCTGTTAATGGTTGAGTAATGTAAGTGCTACTTCAAATTTACTTTAATATCATATCGATAATTTGCAATGTTAGTATAAAATTGGGAAATTTATTTCAGTATAGCAGATTTTTAACAATAAAATATAAATTAATATTGAGAGAAATAACTTATTTTAACAGCTATGTTAAAGCAAGTAATCTCATCTTCAGAAGCATCTTCATCTAAACCTAAAGCAACCACTAGTTGTAACGTTGAAGCATTACAACAAAGGAAAACCTTCAAATGTAAGTTATAGCAATTATATTGTGTACATACCAAGAATTTCATCTTTCTCGTTATTTGCCAGAAAGCTTGTCTGAAGAACAAATGATGCAGAGATGTACGGGTACAGAGTTTTTATATAAGAATTTGACCTTGCCAACGCCTTGATATAAATGAGTTTGCTGTTGGTTTGGTTCAGGGTACCGGTAGTATTGTTAAAAAAAATGAAGCTTGTACGTCTCTCGTAAAGTAGTAACTGTGCGTTCGAGTGGGACAGCAAATAGATATCCACATTCTACTGTATGTAAAATGGCCTCCAAGTCCAGTAGCCGAATATGTGAAATTTTTATACGTAGAAATGCTAAAACACTTTATGCGAACCCATTTTCGTCTGATGTGCAGTTGAAATGATAACGTTAAAAGTAGTGGTTGTCAAATATTTTTGCAATTGGAAAAATTAGGAAAGCATATAATTTTAATCTAGTAAAGCGACGATGAAACATTGTAATTTTACTATTCATATAAACTATAACTTTACATGGTCGTATTGATTTTAGAAATTTTTAGGTGTATGAACTTCTGTAGGTACTGTACAGCTTTTTTTTTGTAATCAAGCAAATATTGTTAATTTTATCCATTACGTTTTTTCTTAGAAGTATAAATAACTACCTACAAAATCACCTCATTTGTGTACTATTTTCTCCTCTTCTATTACTTGTTATTGATAGTTAACACGGTTGAAATAACACTTATAAATATTATCGTGGAACACTGTTGCAAATGGATCCCCACAAATCATGTACGCAAGACAGCTGAAATTTATGTGGAAAATTTTGGAACATAGATACAAGTTCTGCAATTTAGGGTGAAATAAATATTTGTTTGATTTATTGCGTTAAATGTAAAAACGGTGATCATGAACTTAAATTTATGGTAAAAAAAATTGTTACGTATACGGCGTAGATGAATACTAAATTAGTGGAACATTGATTTCCAAAAATCGGAATAAAAACTGATTTAGAGGGTTGCTTATGATAAGAATCATAAGTAATAAATAAGAATTGTATGTAAAAATTATGGTGATGTTTAGTAGATTTCTAGATCCTCTTTGACATACTTTTAGTATCATTGTTTAAGAATGCAGTGTTTGGTACAACTAGTAATCAGGCAAAGTTAATTCCAAATATCTGGAAAATAATGCATGGTTTATTTGGTTCTGTCTATATCTATATAACTTGCCATTAACTTAAAATGGAATAATATGGAATTCAAAATATAACGTTAAGAATAAGTGCTAAGCTATATAATGTGAAATTAGAAAATGGTGAAATATGGCTGTGTAAACTTAGGAAAAAATGTATGAGTAGTTTTTGATACGCAAGCTATACATTCCCGTAATAATTGTAGCTAACGCTGGTTAACTCCTTTAATCTTGTTTTTCCTGGTGTATTGTGCTACATTTTCCGTCCTACTCTCCTACAGTTCTTGATGTGCTTTCGTCCTCTTTGTTATTTTCCATCACGCTTTTCTATTTTTAATTAGCATTTTCTACTATTTTATTCTGATTGTTGATGTCTCTTTCGACTTGATCTTTCCATTTTGTTTCTGGTCTACCTTTCGCTCTACCTGGTTCCATTCTGTTATAGTTCTTGATGGGTTTTCTCTGCCTCTTCTAAGTATGCGTCCGTGCTGTCTAATCCTTTCTGCTTTTATACATGTTAGATACTATGTTTTTGTCTTTTTCGAAATTCATAATTCATTTTCTCTTTTGGTCTTATGATTGTTCTGATAAATAATTTGTATTTAAAATATGTTCGGTTGATCTTCGTCTGCTTGTGTTAAAGTCATGGTTTCTGACGCATATGTTGATTGATTGATTGGTTGTCCCTAATGCAGAGGAACGTCTTATACATTCCTTAACACTGCCGCCTTGAGGCCTATTGCATTCACTGTTTTCTGATTATCCGAACAGAGCTACCTCCACGACATGGTTTAATCGTATGTGGGTCAAATCATTTTCCCCTAGCGTGTCTGTTGCATCTAATAGTGTGTTTCTCCGGTAGATTAATTCTTAGAATTTAAAAATAATATGAGGGGCTGCTTCCTCGTCTTCATTACATAATCTATACAGAGGTTATTCTCTATAGATTTCCATTGTGTGTGAGTGTTTCCTTAGGTTACCGTATCGAGTAAGTAGACACTACATCACCCTAGTCTACGTTCTGCCAAGAGACAGTAGGTCAGCTGCCAAATTTTGTGATGATTTCCTCATCACCTCTTTGCTGTGTTTCTGTCCTGCATACTTGGTGCCAATGTTTCTAGTGCTGTTCAGCCTTAGTCACCACACCACGCGCAGCAGCTTTTGTGATCCCGAGGGCTGGTCGCATAAAGGTAATTTCGGATCGCTTTCTTGCTTGCTGGCCCGCCTGGTCATTGCCTGCAATCCCTTCATGCTCCGGCATCCACTTAATTGCTTGACAGGCATTCCAGGCAGTCCCATACCAGCTTGGAAAATATCCGATAAGGTCCTAATGCCTTTAAGACTGTCCGTGAGAATGTAGGGCGGTTTGCGTTGTGGCCCCTGCTTTACCATAGATTTGTATCGCACAGATTTCACGGGGGCGCACTTTCCCATGCATGCGTAGTCTTCGTTATGAGCTCCCTCCGAATCTATGCTCGTTTTCGATCCGTCTGTGTTCCAGATTCGGGTTTACTACGATATTCGTTTTAGCCTTTCTTTCCCTCTCTACCAGCCTGTCGTGACTCCGAAGGATTTGTCACACGAGAGTTTAGGAATCATCGAGTCGTGGCTCATGTATAACAGGGGATTTTAAATAACCTTTGTTATTTTGGCATGTTCTGGGTTATTCCCAGCTTTTCAATTATTATTGCGCACGCCTGTATGCGCTAATTCTTTGATATAAATATCAAATATCAGGTTAAGAAACAGGTTAAGAATGGTCTTCATGGCTGCAGTCCGTGTGCTTCTTATTGTACCCGCCGCCTATGTTACTATGGGTTTTAAAATTGCTGTATAATCTTAATTTAGGGTTTTTGCTCAGTATTTTATTTGTTAGTAATCGCAGGAGTGCTAAACCATACGTTTATAAAGTAAAGCGATTTACACTGAGTCTCGTCAAATAAATCCAGACAGTGCCTATGTCTTTACATACGGTAAAAAGATTGTATACTTATAGCTTTACTCTTATCCAGATGCGCACATCTCTACACATTACATGGTATAATTACAGTTTCCCTACGTTTATAGGTAATTAACTACAATTAATACCAAAGGAAAACGTGAAATAAAGCTGCGGCGGTTGTCTAATTCAGCCTTTCCATTAATTCTGTGTAACACAAGAAGATTTAAAACACACACTAAATATTTAAAGTATTTAGTTTGAAAGCAAAGCACAAACGAATGTAAATTCTTGTAGAAATTCCCTTTGACGCTTAAAATTCACGACCTAATTATACCGCAGGTCGTTCATTAGACCAACGAATGTGAATAGGTAAATTATTATAAGTAGAAAGTTAGAAAATTAAAAAGAAAAAAATATATAAACCTACTTTACTTTTTCAAATTTTCTAACAAAATATTATTTCTGCACCCTGTTTTTAAGTTTACCAATAAAAATATTTTCTTTAAAAATAGTGAAAGACGGGATATATGATATATGCTAAGTTACAGCAAATTTGTCGTTTGCCACTTTAAGTCAGCAAATTGTAAGAGAATTACAATTGTCAGCTCAGTTGCCCTGAGGAAGCTACCAGTTTGAATAGAGAAAAAATCCCATTGATTGTAATACATATTGTAGTACAGATTGTAATATTACTAGTTCTGATCGTAAAATATTACGCAGTTTAGCTTCTTTTTAATACAAATAGAAAATAATTTAAATATATATGGGAATATGTGAATTTCAAAGATGTGCACAGCCTTAGAAGTTAAAATGGCAACGCCTCTTATCAATTTTTTGTCAATGTCTTTTTTTTCAAAATCAAGGTATATGAATATATTTAAAAATATGTAAATATACCTCTGGGATCGCACAACACGTCTGATTGCGTAGTTCCAGACATCCTCACGTACAGACAGCTGTTTTGGACTACTTAGTCCTCATCAGTGCGCGTCGGAGGAATGTCTGTCACTCGTTCAGGCTATTGGCAGGAATCGATTTCGATTTAATGCCTTTTTTTGAAATACGCTGCAGGTACGTATACACGTGCGCCGCCAAAAATGGAACGAACTGAATAACTTAATAACTAATAATAATGGTTTATTTCCAACAGCTTTACACCCAAGTACAAGAAAAGAAAAAAAAATCAATATGTACGAATACAATTACAATCTTAATAATACTTATGGAATATATAAGGCAATCCATAGGAATTACTGCATCATATCCTCACAATATCTGGTAGAGAATCAAAATTAATGTCACAAGTATCACAGATGGCATTGAAAGATTTGCACATTAAAAATATAGGTGATCGCAGCCTTATATTAGTTCTACTGGAGGGTAAATAAAATGCATCTGCATGTCTAGCCCAGGTATATAGAATAAAAATTATTTACAAAGAAATGCAATCAATTCTATTATTTAAAAGAGTGTATAAAAACTTATTGTTAAAAATTCCACGTTGACATTCAAGAGATGCAAAATTCAACCTAGGAAGCATAACATCATAACTATACCCTCGAGCAGGATAAATACCATGAGTGAGATACACTATATACTGTACGAAGCTACGATGAATTCTTTCAGCATTGAAAGTATAAGTGCGATAAATGGGGCACAATATTAGTGAACCGTATTCTAATCGATCTCTTACAAAAGAATTAAATAACAAGATTAAACAATTAATATCTATGAAATCTTTGCAATTTCTATAAATAAACCCATACATTTTATCCGCTTTAGAAATCATTTCCGTAAGATGATCGTTAAATATAAATTTACTATCGAATAATACACCCAAATCATTGATTACACCAACCCTCTGAAGCACTATATCAGCAAGATAGTTATATTCAATATAGCATTGTTTCCCAGTATAGGTCATAACTTTGTATTTATTTATGTTTAAGTGCAAACTGTTTTGTTAACACGATGCGATAACGCAGGACAAGGCGTTTAACTTAACAACTAAACAAAATAATTGTGTGATAGAGGGCTAAAACATATTGATTTCTATTATAAGGAGAGCACCTCTTTATTATATATCCAACCGAAAAATATCCATTCCCTCCCATTCACTCCCCTTTGGGAATTTACACACAACGATGTGAGGCATCTTTGATAACTTTTCACTTTTTTTAGAGAGTTCATCAATGTAAATGTTAATATCCCAAATTTCCCTTTTAACCTCCCTTACGTCAAAAAGACCTGCAACGCAATCCAGTAAGTAAACATGTCATTCTTACTGGATTGCTAATTTAAAAGCTAATTTTATTAGTAATTCAATGTATTAAATAATACAAGACATCTAAATTAACTTAAGTGCTTCATGAAATAACCACGGATGCATCGATATTGACGAATACAAACGTTTAAAAAGGCAGATAAGTGAAAGAACAAATACTGAAATGAAAGTTTGGGTTTTTGCTCTATATTTAGTAATATATTCGATGATAGAAAACAATGGAGGAATATATGGAGTAATCTTAACTCAACTACATAGCCTACACCAAAAGGTAAATGGGACGACCGTATTAAGTAAGTGTTTTCACCTCTTTATAAGTTTTTCGCCCGACATTTTTTGCAAATTGGTACGGTAAAAGTTCTACTTTGCGGTAAAACTTGTGGAGAATTTATTGCAAAGTATATAAAACTTATATTTATATTTTTTGTCTATAATTAAATTATAGATATTTTAGAAAAAAGTATTCTTGTTTAAAAATTCCTGAAATATTCACATATTCTGAAACTTATACGTAATTTCCATAGTTTGTTGAATTATTTATTTACAAAGTTTTTGCAGGTCTTCTCAACCTGACATTATTTTTTGTTGGAATTCTTTCCTTGTGAGCATGTCGTGAAATAATATTAACTCGAGAGTTATAAACTGAGACCATAATGAAATATGAGATCGATAAATCTCCAAACTAATTGACTCCCGCTAGCTGAAGTTTCGGAATAAAACTGAAACTATGTCTCACCATGTAGCTCAGTTCGTTCCCTTAATAACGGCGCTGTTAAATGGGGTGTCGGATTCAGGATTGCTATATTTGTCTAAATTCCACTCAAATTTGTTACGATCAAATAAACATTGCAGTCGTGATTGATATAAGGCTGTATATACATATATGTATTATTATGGAATGCTTATATCTTATGTCTTTAGGTAATGAAATAGCATTGAATATACAATCTATTAGATACCAAAGTATAAGGGCCAGTAATAAAGTTTATTACGAAAGCTTTTGCTTGATAAGCAAATTTGCATTTACAATCACGAACGATTTTATGACCGACGAAAATGCATACTGCATGAACACATATTGTCATGATTTCGTTTTTGTGGGCGTATTTGTCTGTGGTATACGTGACCTTCCCTACTTTTATGTTTGACTTAGGATTATTTATTGGTTGCAAACTAAATTGTCAAAGTGACGTGTCTGCATATGTCTTTTATCCAATACTTCCCCGTATCAGCTATTCAACTAGGACCCTGTACACTGGGGTACAATAATACATATACTAAGTCCAGCCAAAGGCAAATCTTTCTCACCACCTTTTTGTGTTCTTACTGATTTCGTTATTGTTGTCGGGCTTGTCTGTAGTATACGTGGCATTTCCTATTTTCACGTTGGACCTACGATTACACTAGTTAATAAGTTTATAGTCCCAAGCACAAAAATATCGGATTCCCATATACTTTTCCATGCTGAAATCAATTATGTGTTCGGAATTTCTCCATCCCCCTTAGTTTTTATGTTCCAGGATATTCGTTTATCCACCTGCATGCATATATATATATATATATATATATATATATATATATATATATATATGTATTATAAGAGAACATCTCTTGGCGTGTTAAGACCGGCATTTTCCATTTCTAGATAGCATCACTTGTTATTTCAGTCGTCGGCTAGAGTTCGGTGAATGAACATACACGCTGACGTTAACGTTTTGAAGAGTGTTGCGGTGTGGTACGTTCAAGCTATTGTAGTGAAACCGCGAACATTTGATAACCTGTAAAAATGCCAAGGAAATGTGTAAACCACCCGAACTACATTTCCGGCGAATTGACATTTAAATACCAAAAACGGTCTTTCACACCTCTCCTTAAAAAGTGCTATGAGCAGTATTTCAAGTGTAAAGTAGGTGATGAAGACAAAAGCTGGGCTCCCCATGTTTGACGTGTTGCGTGTGTCAGACTTCTTACATCTTGGGCAAAGGGTAAACGACATATGCCTTTTACAATTGCTATGATTTGGGAGGAACCATCAGATCATTTTACCGATTGCTATTTTTGTCTTACAAATATAAGTGGTATGACTTCTAAATCCAAACATTCTGTAAAATATCCTAATATTCCATCTGCACTGAGACCAGTACCTCACAATCCGGAATTACCTGTGGCTAAACATCCACTAAACATGACATTCATCATTTCAACCTGATTCGTCTTGTTGTGTGCCGCATCTTCTAAGTCAAGAAGACCTCAACGACCTCGTCCGCGATTTAAAGTTGTCTGAGGAGCAAGCCGAACTTCTAGGTTCCAAATTGAAAGACTGAAATCTTCTTCAGAGTGGAACAAAAGATTCTTCGTAATCGCAGTGCAGAATTTTATAATTTCTTCTCTATTGAAGAAGGACTTGTATTTTGTAATGATGTCCGTTCTGTTATGAAGACGCTTGGTCATGAATATAATACACATGAGTGGCGTTTGTTCATTGACACTTCCAAATTAAGCTTGAAAGCGGTACTAGTCCACGATAGATATAAGTTTCCCTCTGTTCCTTTGGCTCATGGAAGCGATTTTAAAGAATCTTATGACAACATGAAGCTTCTTTTGGAAAAAAATAAGTATAACGACTTTAAGGGGAATATTTGTGGCGATTTGAAAGTTGTTTCACTTTTACTCGGCATGCAACTCGGTACACAAAGTATTGTTGTTTCCTCTGTGAATCAGACAGTCGGTATAGGAAAAATCATTATAAAACGAACTTCACTGACACCAGGAAATAAGAATGTCATTGGTACCCCACTTGGTGATCCCCAAAAGAAATATTTGTCCCCTGTCCACATTAAGCTTGGGTTGATGAAAAACTTTGTCAAATGTATGAATAAAACTAACAGTGGGTTTGCAATTGCAATTGCAAATGAAATTGCTTATTATTATTTAAAATTCATCTTAAATTATTTTATTAGTATTTTGAAACATTGCGATACATACATAAGTATGGGGCGGGTTTATATAGAAGATAAAAATTCCTGCTCTAAAATGAAATTATAGCTGTTAGCAGAAAAAACATTTTCATTACATTACAATACATACATTCTATGCGTATATAAAATATGCTTTTGCCATTACTTTATATCTTAAATATTGACGCATATAAATGTTATTTAACTTTTTGCGTTTCCCTAACTACTTACTAATGAATATTGTTTTGAATTTAATATCGGCCTTACCGTATACCGCCACCATTTTGTATATTATTGTAACAGTAACATATCTTAGCAGTTTGCTATTGTTGAAGTTCACTGAAATATGTCTTTCTACTCTGCGCTGCGTCGCAACGTTTATTTTACCATACCCTGTTCCTGGTTGAGATAAGGACAGCTTTGTCCCACTATCACTGCTGTAAATTTCTTGCGTGATTTCGCTGAAGCAGTGGAATATGTGTCAGCATATTTTGAACAACAGTTAACGCCTAACCCTTTTCGCTACCATCAAGGACTGGCAATATAATAAATCGTACATTCGCTACACCATCCTTCGAGGTGTATTGTGTCCCCTATCTGTACTATTAAATGATTTACACGGTCTGTATTGTTAACTATTCACCAGCTTCCATATTTAGGCCGAAAAATAGTTGCTATGAATGTAGTGGTATATACATCACGTGTGTATATTGTATGTACGTAAGTTATGTAACTTGTGTATCAAAGAACCTGCCTTTACATAAGAAACAATGTCAGTTCTTTCAGCCTCACTCGCTGATGTTGTTTCATTGAATGAAATGATAAATTCTGCAAAACCTTATAAAATAAAATAATTAGTTTAATTTCCTTTAAGAAACGAATTCAACAAAACACAGCACTTCTATTGCACACAAAAAGGTTGCTAATTTCATTGTGCTGCATGCGAAGAATCTTTACAACATAACACAGAGTATGTATGTATGATCAGAAAAGTTATTAGTGAAGGGTAAACCAATATACGCAAAACAAAGATAGTCGTAGTTATAGATAATAATGAAAAGGAAACCAATGTAAAAATTAAATCCACAAAATACAAAGAACACTTATCTATAAAGCGTAGGTAAGCAGCATCTTCATCATCTGGTATATATTGCCTGACGCCCATTGTCGTCGTCAGCTGGTAAAAGTTGCTCGTCGCCTTCTTCAGAGTCTGAGTCGTGTTCGCTATTAGGGTTTTTTAAATTTTAGTCGATGCTTTGATCTGAAATTTCTCTTCTGAAAGCACTTGTCGTTTCAGGTTTAGTCCGTTAGGCGCTTTGTCGAGTGATTGCTCTAAGTCAGCTTTGTAAAGTGAAAAGTAATGACCAGAGACTTGCAAAAGTTTTCTTCCGCGAGTAGATACCTTTCTTTTTATATTAGCAATTGGGGGATATAATTGGGAGATACCATAGATGACGATTTAGAAATATGTGATTCTTTACAACAACATAGTTACGAGTCGTTCGCCACTACAGGAATTATTTCGAGCAGCCGGTTTGTCGAGGAAAGTGATTTTCCTCGACAAGACCCTGCTTCTGAACAATAAGGTAAGTTTCCCTCGGGTTAAGTGGAATTGTTTAATTCCACTTCAAATAATTCAATTAATTAATTTTTGTGTACTTATTTACCGTTGTACCCATCACCTAGAATGAATATATGCAAATATTGATCCATGTGGGGCACCGCCCATTAATTGATAATTTATCATTACCCTCGGGAGAAAAATTCATTGCTACAATAAACGTGACAAGTGAACCACGCTCGCACCGATGTAATAGACGTATTTGCATTTTTCCTTTTCTGCCTGCAACTTGGACACCCTTAGTTTGGACGATTCAAAACCTTTTTCCTCCACATTGAAAATCCCATACGGCGAAAAATTCTGTTCGCTGTATTCATTGTCCAAATTGTTAAAAATAAAACCATCCACATTTTCTTTGCAGAAACTTAGTGTTCCGGCGAACGACGTGCGTTGGTTTTCGAACTAAAAGAAAACTTCAATTGGCGTATAAAAATGCAATTAAACAACTTCACCTTGCAAATACCGTTTTTGAATTGATAGGGTATTACAGCTAAAGTGTGCGCCATCCAACGAGTGTCTTTTCTTGTTAAGCCATAAAATGAAACCTCCACGGCTAAAATGTACTGAAGAAGCCGTTCTTCTAATACCGTCTTTCTTCCAAGTTTAATTTTGATAACCTATTCCGCTTCCAAATTATTGTTGTCTTCTGTTCGTAACAATCATTGCCGATCATGGTACGTTGACGTGTTTACATGCTTTAAACCCATTATTTTGTTTTTAACCGCCCCCATGACCTTTAGCATATCATCCGCGTTCCAGGTTTTTCTCATATTTTATGGCACAAACTTAGGTTTACTTCGTGCCACGGCGATTTGCAAAGGAATTTGCATATGCGGAAGGTCTGGTCTGAATATGGACCAGGACCCATATTTGAAACATTCAAGGGGTCCGTATTACCAATGTTGCACATTTCAAACGAAGTCAGTATAAATTCTTTGAGGTTAGGTAGGACCATACGCTAATGAACACAATAAAACTTGTAGGTTAAGTATAGGATACGGTGGCTTAAAATAAATTTAAGTTATAAAATACCCCTTACCACCTTGCGGAGTAAAGAACTCTGAATACGCATTTCGGCAACTAAGTTGCCATCCTCGGCAGAAAACCACAAAGGACAAAATATAATGTCAAGCGTAGCACTCCGAGAACAATC
>JARFOC010025995.1:0-34096 GCA_031763485.1 Osmoderma eremita
TTTAGTCAGTCGATGAACCAGATTGATCTTCAGATGATGACGAATCTGTTACATGAATAATAAATTCTTCAATGTCAGCTTGCAAATTATCCACTACCCACATTTCCTTTTCAATATTTTTGATGTTTGCTCTAATTTTTCCAATTATCAACTGTTACAGTGCTATATGCTCTTCGAATTAATTCCACCATATCTTTTACCTTAAATGTAGTATTATTCATTTTTATGCAGTTTTTGCTTGTACCCATACCATTTCAATGGGATTTAACTCGCAGTGACAAGGTGGTAATCGAAGTACTTCATGACCTTTTTCTTTTGCAAGTTCGTCAATCCTGCTTTTATGATACTGCGGTTTAATTTGTGACACGCAAAACAGCAAGTCTCTTTTTAGCATATCGTTAGTGGTTGGTATTTGTTTCTCACGGAGCCAATCAATGATATTGTTTTTTCTCCATGCTGTCATTGGAATTTTTTGTAATTGTCTGCAGTGATAGGAAGCATTAGGTATAAAGAACAATCACTGACTTCTGCGGTATATTTGGAAGCAATTTCTTTAATAATTGTAATCGGTCATTTAGTTGTATGCCTTTCCTTTTCTTGAGGTTCTGAAAATGAACCAGTTTGTTGCTCCTGTTTTATATTATATATTGTACGATCTGAGCAACCCAAAGCTTTACTTGCTTCTTGAACGGCAACACTCACATTCATAGTTTTATTAAAATAATTTAAAACATTTGCAATCATACACTTCTCCTTCAGGCTAAATTTTTCTCCCCTACAGGCTCCATTAATGCAGTGAAATTGTAATTAAATGTATAGGTTATAAAATTTCTAAAAATCAAGAAAAATATCCCTATTACCCTGTGCATGCTCGGAAAAGGTGGTAGCGATTGTACAACAAATGTATAAACAAATTAACGTGGAATTTAACTAAAAATAATTTAAAACTACGACGATAACGATTGACAGCAGTTGACGCTAATAGACAGATACATAGTTACTTTTCCGACGCCGACATATGTAAACAAGTTGCAACATAGCAATCGGAAGTGAAGATGGCGGTAACGACAGCAACTAAGAATAGTAAGAGATAAAAGTTGCTATTATATCGCATACTGCATACGGAGGTTGAGACGATCTGTAGATTGCTATATAGTCTAACTTTTTCGACTTGATTTGTTTCGCGTTAGGAATATTCGCCCTTATATGCTCTCAATTTTATGCGTTTTCTTAGATTTGGAAACAGTAGGCCAATTACAAAGCAAAAACACTCAACTTAATTTTGAAAAATACGAAATGGAAAGCACAGTTGACATGATAAAGAAGGAATTCGATAATATTCAGAACGAATATAGCAAGTGTAGCGAAACGATAACCAATCTTCAATCTGAAATCGAAAACCTCCAAAAGAAGATCGGTTCGCTAACCAATAACTTGCAGACCGTGTCCTCTGAAAAAGAACTTTGGAAAATAAGATTTACCGACGCTCACGCAGAAAGCAAAAAATTGCGCTCGCTAAATGAGGAGTCCAAAGTCACAGTGGATAAACTAGAGAATAAACTCAAAGACGTGATAACTAGAGTGGACGAGTTGAACGATGAGTTAAAGAAAGCTTGCGAGGGCAATGAGGAAACAATAAAAAATCGAGAGGCAGAAATGGACCGATGGAAGATGCGATGCAAGGACACGATTACCGAAAATCAAAAACTCAGATCACTTACTGACGAATTAAAGGATGTCATCAATAAACTAGAAAATGAAATGGATTTAGTGGCGTCCCACTTCAAAGAACTGGATAAAAAAATTCAAAGGAATTATGAAGAAATCGATAACAATGCCAAAGCTTACGTAGATCTACTTAAAAAGACGCAGGTTACATTTTCCGATCTTTTTATTATGTGAATTTGCGAATTCATATTCTTTGCAGGAAGTGGTTGAATCAAATGATAAACTGTCAGATCAGAAAGAACACTGCTCTAGCATGAATAACATTAGCGATGACTTTGAAGGTAAGAGGAAAATGGCTTTGATAGTAATGACGAATGTATGTGTACGAGGGATGTCCGGTTACTAAGGTACATTTGTGAATGACAGACAGACAATTTTATTTATAGAAATCAAACATACACTAAGTAAAAGCGTGAACTGTTAGCTACTTTTGAACGTAATCGCCGCCAATGTTAAGGCAGCTTTCCCAGCGAGACACAAGCTTCTGTAAACTCTCTTCGTAAATGGTGCGATCCAAATTTGTAAAATACTGCCGTACTTCCTCTGGAACTTCGTCGTCGTCTTCAAACCTTTTATCCGATAAATGAGCGTTCAACGGCCCAAACAAATGAAAATCAGAAGGAGCCAGGTCTGGACTCATCCGGTTTCGATGTTGATGGTTTCTTGCGCACACTTTCGGGTTCATCGTTCAGAGCTGTGCGTCCACTTTTGAACTGTTTACACCAAACACTAACTTGTTTCCGACTCATAACGCCTTCTCCGTAAGTGTTCAGTATTCTTTTATGAATTTCGGTAGGTGTTTCATTATTTGCATGCAAAAAAGGAATGACCGCTCGCACTTCAAACTTCGAGTATGTTTTGATCGGAACTGACATTGTGCGGCTCTCACCGCACACGTTGTACTGAACCTAAGGCAATCACAATAGCCACCTATGCAGTAAATATGCACATCTAAAATGCGTGTTTCACCCTATTCGGAGCGATGTAGGCGGTGTGTCGCGCAAACGTGTCGCGCGTCCGTTAGTAAACGGACATCCTTCGTACATCTCCGCATTTTCAAGTTTAAATTTTATGTATTATTTTCTTTATACATATTCATTTTATTTCTGTTGCAGTAAGAGGTGATCCTGTGTACGACATGATGAAACAAGTGGAAATGAACAATCTGAACATGCAGAAGCTGGAGAAACACAATAGCATGTTAATAAAGACCATACGAAAGTTTAAATGCCGTAATCAAAAAGATGTTAATATAAAATAAACCGAAGTAAACATACTGCGCAATTTTAATTTCGATAAGGCCTTCCGTTTATTATCACTTAAACAAAGGAGTTGGTGCGGTTTTTAATATTAACCCAAAGATAGCTTTATGAAGTCATACGTAGTCAAGTATATTATATGTTGTACAATTTTTATTTAACAGGATCAGTACCTATTCTCCTTTATTTAAGCATAGTTATGATGAATTGAAGAACTATATCTTTCATTAGATGCCTAGATTATAAATTTCAACTTATATATTTTTTTTAATGTGAAACAAATTACAAAACATGGTAATGAAATACGGAAGTGATTTTTTGGTAAACAGCCGTTAGAAAAGCTTCATAAACGTTTAATTTTAAAAACTATGTCAAATATCAAAATATTATTTGTAATTACTATCATATCGCATATCTTTTAAATCAACATCCTTATGAAGGATATTGACGTAACATATAAGGAGACGAACCCTAAATCAAGATGACACTAATACCATTTTATCACGTATCGTCGTGACATCTTGTGCCGGGTGTACCAAGCTTGTCGTTAGTTTACACGGCCTCCTACAAAATTGGTCTACTTGCAGTCTATTCGGCCCTGCGCGCCAACAATTCCTATGATTTTAAAATGACATAAAACGGGAGTACAGCGGGTATAGATATCCATATAAAATGATTGAACGGAATTTTAAACAGAAACTAGCGTGTATTACTGATCATAATGCCTTCAAGTAAAGATACGCAAGACGGGTTAAACTGAAAGTCATATAGTCAGGAGGCCGTGTTAATTTAATTCCCATGAGTTTAAATTGTATAGGATCGCTCTGATTGGCTCCTTGTGTTTACAGGATTAGCATTATTCCCATTTCGAGTTCTTTTTCGATCCAGAATACTCCAGAAATGAAATTTTCGCGAACGAAATTTGATTATATAAGGAGCCTTGTAAATAAGAAAGTTTTAGGTCAAGATTATATACGGTTGAGATAAAGTCTTATAGAGAGTGATTTGTAAATACAGTGCAGTTAATAGAAAATTATTGAATTATTGCCAGAATTTGAATTAAGAGGTTTGTTGGAATAATAATATATCTTATTGTTTTTAATAGAATTGTATTTTAAACATAACTAGGATTATTTATAACACTCTTACTAATACAACGTACACGTCTTCATCTTACACGTCATAATCTACTTGCTCACTAGATGTCAGCACATAATATAAATGTACATATATTTAACAAGGTTAATCAAATAAAGTGAACTAACGTAACGAGAACCTAGGTGTGTTTATGTGCCAAAGTTAAAGTAGTGATAATACGAAAGCTAATTTACTTGTATACGAGATTACAACACAGTCATTAATTTAAGAATTCAAAACATATAAATAAAACATAAACAAATTCTATGATGCTCCTTGATGTAAAAGTTTTGTCTTTTTGAGCTCGCTTCACAACTAACAAATAATAATACAAGAAAACGCCGCCGCCATATTTGCTTAACAATTGTTTCAGGTGTCAAACATCTTACGAAACGACGTTGTAAATCATATTATACATAAGCTCATTTATGGCTACGTTCATAAATTCGCTACATTCAAAATATGCTCAATGTGAATAAAACAGAAATTTGCCTTTGCCGAATAAAAAAAACAAACTACAGTATTCAAAAAGCATTTTCAAACAAATTTGGGTGACGCCATCTTCGAACAGGGTGATTAAATTTCTATTATGGCCGTTGGCTAAGGGCTTTATGCAATCCAATTTCATACTTTTCTTTAAAATTGTTGTTTTGAAATAATACCCTTGTATATGTATATATACAAGGATAATACCCTTATAATATGCAGCGTTTGCAAACCGCTGCGTCGCGAAAACCGCCTCTAATTTCGACCTTATATAGGAATTTCTTGACATTGTGGGGGAATAACGACTACGTAGGTTGGCAGTTCTCTTGATCTATGTTCTCTGCTAAACAGCAGTATTTATTTTATTAACCAAACCCAACCAAACCAATATTTAGGAAGCGTAGGCTAGGTTTGAAAGAAAATATTACAGCTATGGGTTTAACCTGGGGATTGTTGTCTAAGCCGAATACGAAAAAGTATTCTACTGATGAATCAAATGATAAATTGAATTGTGCGGCGTGTTCTATGCAAGGTTGGCGGGAAACCCAGGAGGTAACTAATTAACAATATCATTAAGTAATTATCCGTGTTACGCGATCCTATTTCCAGGATGCTCACAATTGTATACTAAATTACGACACCAACACCTCTTACTTTGCGGTTTATGATGGTCATGGGGGTGTTGAGGTATCAGAGTACACTTCTAGGAAACTGCCCGATTTTTTAAAAAGTTTAGATGAATACAAGAACGGGAATATTGAGAAAGCCCTAGAAGAAGCTTTCTTAAAATTTGATGCCACTCTATTATTTGATGATGTAAGTAGAGAATTGCAGAAAAAAAGAAACATAGAAAGGAGAAAAAATAAAAGGAGGCGAAAGAAGATACAGAGGCGTGAAGAGAGGATATGGAGGAAAGAAATGAGAAATAAGAAATTTCAAGAAGTTGATACATATATAGTTGAAGAAGATATATCTAATTTGTATGAAGAAGCAACAATGCCTATAGAACAAGTAATGCAGAGATACAAATTGGGTCAAATTTCGAGTGATTCACTTATAAAATGTACTGAAAATGACCAACCATTGGATGCACCTAGCTGTAGTACTAGTGCAGTTCATATACCAGAAACCAATATAAAAGATGTTAGTACTAATTGTAGTAGAAGAAGCAAAATAAATTCAAAAGATAAAAGCTCAAGTAAACATAATCACCAACAAATATATATGAATTTGTAACAACTCCTGTAACTTTGTAGATGATGAGCAATCGCAGTTAAATGAATCGGTTAAGAACAAGTATGATGATTCTAATACAGAAAACAAAGTTATCTGTAAGTACATTAACTAAAAAAATACGTATCAACTAAAGGGTGTATGTATTTTTATAGATGATGAACAGTTGCAGTTTAATGAATTAGTTGAGAATGAATGTAGTTCTAAAGTCGACTCTAAAATTGGTTCACCTAGTGATTCTGGGGATGAGAAAGTTCAAAGTAACAATAGTAAAGTTGAATCCGTACAAACTCGTGAACCTCCTGAATCTATTTTTTCAACTGTACCACATGAAAATGGAGCAGTAATAAAAGCAGGTATTTACCAGTGTATAAATAGTTTTAAGTAAAATATTTATAACATAATATGCCTGCTTGATGCAAACCATATTTTCATACATAATCGTGTACATTTTTCCCTGCAAGATTTCCTGTACACTTTTCTGCGGTGGATTTGTTTTGCCTGTTTGCAACGTCATAGTGGGGCGTTAGAAGTTACATCCTGTTCGGAGGCGCCTGGCAACGTACTTTTTTGTAAAAAAAAAGTAAAACGAAAGTGATAGCATACAAACTAATATTTGTTTGTTATATTTAAAACAATAAATTGAATAAAAAATGTTGACGTCTGGAACAGATTCATTCAAAGTAGGCTTGGTAATCAACGTGTTCAGGTGAAACCCCTTTTTCCGTATTACACTTCTCGGAAATCATTCTCTCTTTATTGGCATTCCAATTACAAATACAGTCTTTAGGGAGAGGTTTTTCAAAATTCTCGATGCGTTTTTTTCTGTGGCCACTTTCTGCACAGGATTATGCTGGAAATAGGACATGTTCTATTTAAAAATACCGAACAGAAAAATGTACACGGCCATGTAAAAAAATATTAATGGTGTTATTATACGCCTCAACGAAAATATTACCTAATTAGAATGTTCTATAAAAAATCAAATAATATATATGTAACAATAGGTAAAGAAAAATCTAAGAATAGAACTCAAGGAACAGCAGAGTTAAAAGAAGAAGTAAAAGAAATTGTAAAACATGAGCGTAGTAGAACTGCAAAGAACCTCTACAAGTCACTTTTAGTTGAGGAATGGGCTGAAGAAGAGTCGGAAGAAGAAGATGAAAGTTTTGTAGCGCCTAATGGTATATATATATATATATTTTTTTTTATATACATCTTATCTTTATTGTTTATACTACAGCAAATTGATCGATCGATTTATTATCCAATGCAGTGGAAGGTCTTTCGTATCCCTTAACATTGTGGGTTTGGGGCGCATTGCATTCTGTTGTTTGCCGATTATTCGAACAGTTTGCCTCCTTTGCAGGGTGCATTAAATTCTTTTCCTGTATGGCCCATAGTGAGTGTACTGTACCTAATAAGGCATTTCTCCGGCTGCTTAATGCGTAGAATTCAAAAATAATCTGAGATGCAGTTTCCTGCTCTTCATTGGATATATGTACACAGAGGTTATTCTCTATAGATTCCCATCAGGGAAGAGATATGATAGGAAGAGACACTTATTGGCGGCGTCTTTAATGTCACGTCGTCAAAATGAGGAACCTTGAAATATGTACTAGTAATATATATTTCCTTTCATGGTTGTATAAAACATTGAGCATGTCAAATACATATAACACGATACTTGTTTAGAGTCGCTTGAAATTTACCGAATGTCAGATCTTTCATTTTGTTTGGTATAGCGTTGTATGTGTTAGGCGATACTTCATTATTTTACCGGTATCTGCTTCTATTTTCTTCTTAAATTTTAAATAGTTCACTTTATTCTTTACTTGCTTTGTGCTTACAACATTAATTATATTTTCTCGCCTTGTAACGGGTTGTCGGAAAATGCTTGAAATGACTTTTTTAGTCAGAATTTGCAATTTTTTAAGATGATTTGAATTTTAATTGATAGAACATACCTGGAATTACAGCACATAGCTGACAACTGGTCTTGTATAGCACATATTTCAGTTTGAAACACGGCAACGTAGTCTCCGCACCGGGTACCCTCACATACCCCCGCTCCTGAACCTGTGCTCGCTTTTGATCCGTCTGCGGCGATATTCCCTTCAACTTTCCTCCATCCTTCCCACTCGGTCGTGACTCCGAAGGGTTTGTTGTGGGAGAGTTTTGGGAACATCGAATCCCAGCACATATCTACCAGGAGGTATCTCCTAGGTTGTCCCCAGGTTTTCAATTACCATTGCATATGAGCCTGTATGCTCCCATTCTTACCTCCCCTCTGATATAAATAAACCTACCCCAGGTTTAGCGTGATCTGCATGACCGCAGTCGGTGTGCCTCTTATTGCACCTCCAATACCGAGGCATGCCAGTCTTTGGACTCTTTAAAGCAGGACTGTTGTTTGCTTCTGATTTCGCTTCAGCCACCAAATTAGGCAGCCATACGTAATCATGGGTCTCGCCACTGCAGTGTACAATCATGCGTGGTTTTAGTGCACATGATTTCCCTATTGTTCTGAGACTCATCATGAGTGGCATTCTACATTTGCGTATCGTTCTGCCAAAATGCGTATCACAGGTGAATATGGAATCTAGGGTTATGCCTGGGTATTCAGTCTCCTGTCTCACTTTCATTATTTCATTATAGAGCGTAAGGAGTTTTAGGCCACTCAGCTTTCTGTTTTTTTTTTGTGAAGAGCCACTGTGGTAGGGTTTGCCCTGGCGCTCTTCTTTATGCACCACCTTTCTGCTGATCTCAAAGCTCTTTGCATTAGTTCTGATATGCTGGCGTTCTTCCCCAGTGTGAGTATCGTCTGCATACACCTGGGTGCAGAATCCTGCACTGTTTAGTGAGACTGGCAGCTCGTCAATGACAATGTTCCACAGCAGAGGTACTACAGCAAATGTGTTGCAGATGAGAGTTCTGATTTTGATGAGGATCATGACAATGATGAAATCGCCGAGAGTGATGCGGATTTTAAAAGTGATGAAGATAAAGAAAATGAGGAGGATGTTAATAACGATGATGATAAGGATGATAGTATTGAGGACAAGATTAGTGAAGATAATAAGCATGATGGTGTTAAAGATAAGGATAGTATTGAAGGTGAGGATAGTGATGAAGATGAAGGTAATGCAGTTGATGGGAATGATAGTGATGAAGGTAAAGACAATAACGCCGGTAAGGATAGTGATGACGATGATGAAGAGTCACTCCTAGATAGCAAGAAACCTGCGCTTGATTGTGGATGTACCGCCGTGGTGGCTATACTTAAAGAAAATACTTTGTATGTAGCAAACGCTGGCGATTCTAGATGTGTCGTTTGTCGAAATGGTATGAATATTATACACTAGTATGTAAAGTAACCCCGGAATGTTAATCTTCCTTTTTAGGTAACGCGATTGAAATGAGTATAGATCATAAACCCGGGAATAAAATAGAGAGCACTAGAATAGAGAACGCAGGTGGTTACGTCAGCTTCGATGGTAGAGTTAAAGGCGGCTTAAATTTATCTAGAGCCCTGGGAGATCACAGTTGCAAACAAAACAAAGACCTTTCTGATCGCGAGCAGATGATCACAGCATTACCAGACGTGAAAATTTTGCAAATCAATCCAGAAGAAGATGAATTTGTGATCGTAGCATGTGACGGAATTTGGAATAGTATGTCTAGTCAAGAATGTGTTGATTTTGTCAAGTCACGCCTAAACGAAGGCAGAGAGAAGTTATCGCTAATATTCGAAGAGGTTTGGAAATGACAGTATTGCTATAAAGCAATGTGTATACACTTAGTAATTTTGCAGATGTTCGATCACATCTTATCGCCAAATACCCTCTCTGAGGGCTGTGATAATATGACAGCTATTCTAGTACAGTTTAAATTTAGAAATTCTCAGAAACGACCATCGTCAGGATCCGAAGAATCAAGATCGCATAAAACAATAAAAACTGAACATGGTAAAGCATCCACATAAATACCCGTAAGTTTTAGTTTTTAATACTCTCTATATACCCCAGTAAAATATCGAGCAATTTAATAGTCATATTTTCCGGAATACATTCAGCATCTCTTACTGGTTATTTCTGATTTTACAATTTTTTGGTAATTGATTGACCAATTTAATTTTCTTATTGTAGATTTTTCACGAAAAATGGAATGCACGAAATGAGTATCCTAGTATGGAGGAGTTGCCTTTTGCATAAACTACAAATAAATATAAGTAAAATCGTGCGTTCAGTGTATTCCATGAAAAATATTTCAAAATCGAAAATACATCTTTTTTAAAATTGCAGTATGCGAGCAATTGTTGTGGGAGTACTATATTAAGGATATGTAAGAAATCTTTATCGTCTACGAAATTTGTTACCAAAAAGAGGAAATGTATATGCTTACTAGATTTTCCAATAAGTACATACAATTCTTTTTTTTTTGCTTACAATTTTATTCACTACACTTCTAGCCTTTTCATGTTTATTTGATAGTACATAGTAGTATATTGCAGAAACCTCCATAAGCAGTTCCTTATTTTAAGTTGTTTGTTACTTATATACGTTTTCGTTATTTATTTATTAGTTGTCATTGTTCTGCACATGTTAGAGAAGCACATACTTATACACGGTTATAAGTCAATCCTTTAGAAAAGAAATAGTTTTGGATATTAAAGATAACTATTTTTTTTTATCACCACTTAACCGGGAATAACTAATTTTGTTTATTGAATTTGTTTTATTGTACCTTTTACGATTGTCGTATTATATACGTTTTGTACGTTTCTCGTAGTTTTAGCTGTATTCTTATAATGTCAATTCCATTTTTCGTACCCGTTTATAATTCGAAATGGAAATACAATTTACAATTACTAGGAATTTTGTACCAATTGTAAATAACTTTGTTAATAAAATATATTCCTAATATAATTTGTTTGAATAAGATATTATAATATATACATGATGTAATTGTGGTTAATGGATTGAATGCCAGCAATATAACTTCAGTACAATCAAGGGTAAAACAGCAGCTTACGGCTCCCATTTTCAGCTGTTCGCGTGCAAGTAATTCGCTTGCGCAAAGGTGGACAATGTTGGATATCATTTAATCTATTCACCAAACAGAAGGACTACAAGAAATGCGTGAATCGAAAACTAAGCTTTCTATTGGTTGGTAAGCACTCCCGAAAAGTCAATTGCAAACGATGTAAATTAAAAAATCGTATTAAAAGGCGCCCTTTAAAATTCAAGAAGCTATTATTCGAATGATGCTGTAGACTGTTTAGAGAAGGGTAAAAATAGCTTCATAAGTTGTAAGATTAAATTACTGTTTCTTGCTAAAAACAAATAGTTGCACTGCTAAATTAGGACAGAAAGATGATAATAAACGAAATTATTGATTTAAAATGTATAATACATCGCTGTATTGCATACCAAGGACGGACACTGGTTATGAAATAACTATTTTTCTGTTTTCCACTGTATAACCAGCTTCGCACGATGCATGATCATCACGTGATCGCTTAATCTGTTGGGTGAACAAAACTATTTGGCGGAATTAACTTGAATTCAATAAAGACTCATTGTTTTTTTTTTGTTTATATAAATCAGTAGTGTTATGGCAAAACATGCTAACTGCCTTTTTTTCAAAATATACTTTCTGGCATTAAATGGGCGCAGATAAAGTATAAATGATTTAGTCACTAGTTGTGAACACTTTGTAGTATAAATGGCTATGGCAATGATACAAGCATGAATGTAGATTGACAAATCTAAATTCACCATTATAAATACAAAACTGTTTCTGCTTCTCCTGTAATTTACATTTGGTTGTTGGCAATCCTGTTAGCGTTTGTATAAGGGGAATTCAAGTAGCATACAGCGACAACATAGGAAACACCCAGTAGCGTGCGCATAAAAGTTTACACAAAATAAATGGTCAGAAATACGTAATAATATGTATTCAAACACTTACCGTATTAAGAGTCTTCCGTGAAATCACAAAATGAATAACATTTAGTTCCGGTATTTCTGCTATAAATTGTGTAACTTTGTTCAACATTGGTCGTTTTCGCGACATAGGCAACATTTTTTAAGCGAACGTAGAACCACGAAATAGTATTTACAGTAGCGTACATGTATACAAATCTCGTTTAGACCCGCAGTCATACTGAAGGTTGTATCGAATCTCCGCCACTGCCTATTAGCGCTAAGGACGCTAGTAACCAACTCTATTTTACAAGTTAATAGGTACTTGCCACAACAAAATTACCAACGTGATACCCTTGTATATACAGTACATATTTTAGCAACAGAGTAAAACGGAACAAATCTACATAGTTTTCAATTTCTTATGATAATGTCCTGACCGCATATGTGATATTTATTACCTACAATTTAAATTACCGCCATAAAATGACAAAGTGCAGGAAATAGATTACCACAAGTATTGCTTGTTACAACCTCTATGTTGTGGCTGTTTGTTATTTGAAATCTCCTGTTTCTCCACGTTCCTCAAACCCTATTCAAAATCAGATATACCCTGGAATACCCTCAAAATGACGTCATGAGTTGGTCCCGAAGAAGCATCGACCGAGTTCGTCGCTATAATAAATTCGCCATTGGAAACAGCACTGTTTATTAACCAAACCAATATTTTTTGGTAAGGTTTGTTTGAAGATTGTAACTATGGGTTTGACATGGGGATTGTTGTCTAAGCCGAAAACCCGAAAATATGCTACCGACGAATTAAATGATAAATTGAATTGTGCCACGTGTTGTATGCAAGGTTGGCGGGAAACCCAGGAGGTAACCTAACAGATTAATAAGAAATTATAGGTGTTATACTTTTTTATTTGCAGGATGCTCACAATTGTATAATAGAATATGATGCTAATACGTCTTACTTTGCGGTTTATGATGGTCATGGTGGTGTTGAGGTATCTGAGTACACTTCTCGAAAACTTCCCGATTTTATTAAAAACCTAGAGGAATATAAGAATGGGAATATTGGAAAAGCATTGGAAGAAGCATTCTTAAAATTTGATGCCACCCTAGTATCTGACGATGTATGTTGCGAATTGCAAAAGAGAAGAAATATAGAAAAACGAAAAAATAAAAGAAGAGAAATGAAGCACGAAGAGAGGAGACTCAGAAGAATGATGAAGGAGGAATCTCAAGAAACTGATATGCATAAAGTAGAAGAAGAAGATGTGTCTAACTTATATGAAGAAGCAACAATGCCAATAGAACAAGTAATACAAAAATATAAGTCGGGTAAAATTTCATGTGATTTATCTACAGAAGTGACTAAAAATGACCAACCATTAAATGCACCTAGCTGCAGTAGTAGTGCAATTCATATATCGGAAACTGATGTAGAAGATGTTAGTACTTCTAATTGTAATCGAAAAAGCAAGATGGATACGAAAGATAAAAGCTCAAGTAAGTATAATCAGCACGAAATACATACTGAAATTGAGAGTATGCATATCTTTGTAGATGAAGAAGAATCACAGTTAAATGAATCGATTAAGAATGAATGCAGTGATTCTGAAATAGAAAATAAAGTTATGTGTAAGTGCAATGCCCTAAAAAAAATTCAAAATATAAAGTGTATGTGTCTTTTTAGGTGATGAACAATCAGAGTTAAATGAATCGGTTAAGAATGAGTCTAATGATTCAAAAGTAGAAGATAAAATTGGTTCCGCAGATGCAACAGTATGCACACCTAGTGATTTTGAGCATAAGAAAGTGCAAAGTAACCATGATGAAGTTGAACCCATACAAACTTGTGAATCTTCTAAGCCAAATGTATGCATTTCTTCAACAGTACCACATGAAAATGGAGAAGTGTTGAGAAAAGGTATTTACCGGGCTTTAGATATATTTCAAACAAGTAAAACTAATTCACATTAAATACTATTTCTACATTATTATTATTATACTCTACTGAACTTAATATTACATAAGTAGGTTGTTGTAAAAAGTTATTTCCATCAAATCAATAATAGTAAATTTAATGTAGTTGAAATCTATTGTAAAAGAAAAATTTCAGACTTGTCTCATTTGCAGTATACAAGACTCACAGTGATTTGCATATAAAATTGACCATAATTTTAAAATACTCTGTATAGTGCAATGAAATTGTATATTGAGGTGTGAGGCATGAGCTTAGTCTAAATCTGAAATAACATATAGGTCTTCTATTTAAGAAAACGTATGTTTGGTTCACCCTGGTGATATGGAACAGCTTGTGTATATGAAAATAATTTTAAAATACACAATTACAATTTTCGTAAATAACTTTTTTTGATATCTTATATGATAACGGATATATCGAGCTTTGCCACACTAATCCGTCAGCATGTATGTGTTCAATAGATTTTAAGTCAGCTTATAAATAATATCCATCTATTTTCAAAGAACCAAGCATACATTGAGCCATACAAATATCCAAGTAAAATGAGCCTGCTTAAACTTGATTTGTAATGTATCAGCAGTAGTTGATTGCTAAGGAAGCATTTCCCATCAAGGAATTTTTAGAGAACTGTAGTTATAAAGGCGAATATAAAAGTATGTATAATTACAATTTTAAAAGTTTTCGCTTTTTATACTAATTCCTTGAGTATGAAAACTGCTAAAATTGATTATAATCGGAGGAACTAATTTATCTAATATTACACTACAAACAATTTTATAGTGAGAATCATGAAATTTGCCATTCTTATAGCACCACACCTTCTTACTGAAGGCACATTCAATAATTACAATTAACGGAAGAGATTCGAAGCATTGTACATAATTCATAGCTTAAAAAAATCTAACACAACTTGACACCTCTGACAATTATTACTTATTAGGAATAATGTTTAATGTGCCATTAGTGTAAACACACTGTTCGGATTACTCCTCCCGCATAAAGTATTAATTAATTCGGGACGAGACGTGTTTCGGGAATACGTGGATTCCCATTATCAAGTCGGGTACCGAATAGCTGCGGAAATCGCTTAAACTAGAAATATGCACCACTTTCTCCTCTCCCTTCAGTCTTTTTACCTACCCCAAAAACCACATATAGGACGTTTTTAACCGGTCATAATAATCAATTAGCGCTGAGAAAGATAAAGGCGCTTCCTCGCGATTGAGGAGGTTTCTGTTCTTTTTAATATAAATCGCTTCATAAGCATCTAGCTCGCGCGTCGATGTTACCGATTTCATTAGTTTTTGCTATATGTTCTGCGACTGCGGACATATCAGGCCTCCCGTGGCGATAATGTGAAATATGTTCTTTATACCTAGTTTTTATAGCCCTCTTTGTCTGTCCAATGTATATATATATATATATATATATATATATATATATATAATACTCCTATATTTCGGGTTCCGTCCAGAAAATTCCGAAACCAAAACGAGACAGAACACATTGGATATCTCAGTTAGCACGAATCGCTTCTACGCATGGGCCAATGTATAGCTGTTTGCTATTAGCAGAGACAAAAATTAAAATGCTTTATATCCATGTCTATTAGGTTCGTTCGTTTTGGCCACAACGTTATGCAACCAAACGCAAGCACATGCGCAGTAATTGTTTTCTGTTCGATTTAGTTTATCATAAGTTTTATGACGCCAATTGGATGTTCGATTTGGATTCTACGATTTACAACTTGCCGCGGCTGTAACGCAGCGTCGAGAATCTTGCATCCACTCAGGGAGCAGATTTTCGCCGTAGAAAAGAGATAGAAGTATTTGTGATATTTGTATGATGGTAACAAATCGCTGCTATCGATAGATTTGTGTATGTGCTATTGATTCGTAAATCATCTAAATAGATACGTTATGGATAATGAAAAAGGTAAATAAAAAATATAATTTTAATAAACGGTGTGACTAATGGGTAGGTTTTTTTTTTAGATTCAGAAATTAACCGCCGTACTGAGTGATTAAATGCAATGACCAAACTGTTAATTGCGGTGTATGTATGGCCAACCTTAAGATATGTAAAACTCCTTGTTAAGTTAAACGATAATTCTTAGGTCAAGACATAACGAACAGGTACTCGTGTTGCTAAAACCGGCATCATAAAATCGTTCTACGGCCACTACTTGCGTTTAAAAACTTAACGCAGCGTCATGCAGCTAGATTTCGCGTCATGGCGCAGGGTGCCAAAACGAACTAACCTATTCAAGAACTTTTGGACCGGCGCAGAACCGTTTCGTGTTAACTGAGATAGAATATAGGGGCGGTCTGTGGAATATAGCATCGCCTATTTCACTTTCTTGGCGAAAACTAGTTCCATAAGATTTTGACATGCCCACCAATATAGGAGTACTATATATATATGGTGTAATCTGATATTCACGTTAATGGCATTATTAGTGCCAACCCATATTGTAAACTAACAAAATCAACCTTAAAACAAAAAATTACTAAATTGCCGGGTCACGTGGTTCTCGGGATTTGTTGCTCGCACGGTATATGTTACTTTAAAAATCGAAGGAATGACGTTATTCTCTATCACAATAGGAAATTTTTGTTGTGCTCACTTTGAACGTATCTTATTCGGGAATTTGTGAACACGGCCATCAATGAGGTTATGTATGATATGATTTACAACGTCGTTTTGGGAACGAGTACAGCTGTTAAGCTAAAATGGCGGCGGCGTTCTGGTTTTTTGGAAAAAAACTAATTTAATCGGTCCACGCCACTCGATTAAAGTGACCTCACCCCTCCGATTAAAAAAGAAAACGGTATATAGACTGGGTGGGACGTAAAAAACCTGTTAGTGCGAACGAATCTCTGCACTCCGTATGCATTCAGATTAATGTCAAGAACACGAACGTATAATATAGATAGAGAAACATGTCTGGTGTAGTTTTTAAAATTTTTTGTTAATATTCAATCACCCCCACCTAAATTTATTTTGGCATTGTTTTTATTACTGGACATATTTCATTTGAATGAGAAAGTTAATTAACATTTTTGTAATGTTTCCTGGACTGAGTGATGCCTAGAAACATGTTTATTCATTGAATGGCAATAAGTTGAGAAAAGTACCCATTAAATTCACATTATAGGTAAAGCTAAGAGCAAAACTAAAGGAATTGAAGAATTGAAAGAGCGTGTAAAAGAAGTTGTAAAACAGGAACTTAAAAGAACTGTAAAGGACCTGTACGCAAAACCGGAACTTAAGAAAACGGCAAAGGACCTCTACAAGTCACTTTTAGCTGAAGAATGGGCTGAAGAAGAATCAGAAGAAGAAGATGAAACTTTCGTAGCGTCCAACGGTATACATTGTTTTTGTACGTCTTTTGAATCAACTACAGCACATATATTGCAGATGACAGTTCTGACGATGGCGATGACCACGAAAAGGATGAAACCGCCGACGTTGATGCTAGCTTTAAAAGTGATGATGATCATGAAGAAGGTGAAGAGATAGATGTTGATAACGATGAAAATGAGGATGATGATGTTGAGGATGAGGATAATGAAGATGATGAGGATGATGGCGATGAAGATGATGAGGATGATAGTGATGAAGACAAGGACAATAGTGCCTATAAGGATAGCGACGACGATAATGAAGAGTCATTCCTCGATAGCAAGAAACCTGCGCTTGATTGTGGATGTACCGCTGTGGTGGCGATACTTAAAGAAAATACTTTGTATGTAGCAAACGCTGGCGATTCTAGATGTGTCGTTTGTCGAAATGGTATGAATATTATACACTAGTTTGTAAAGTAACTTTCCAATGTTAGTCTTCCGTTTTAGGTAAGGCGATAGCAATGAGCATGGATCATAAACCCTGGAATAAAAAAGAGAGAACTAGAATAGAGAAAGCGGGTGGTTACATATGCTCCGAGGGTAGAGTTGAAGGCGGCTTAAATTTATCTAGGGCCCTCGGCGATCATAACTGCAAACAAAACAAGGACCTTCCCGATCGCGAGCAGATGATCACAGCGTTACCGGACGTGAAAACTTTGCAAATCAATCCAGAAGAAGACGAATTCATGATCGTAGCATGTGACGGAATTTGGGATAGTATGTCTAATCAAGAAGCCGTTGATTTTGTGAAATCACGCCTGGACGATGGCAGAGAAAAATTATCGTCAATATTCGAAGAGGTAATTTAGTAATGACAATATTGGTATAAAGCAGTGTGTATATCCATTGTAATTTTGCAGATGTTCGATCACATCTTGGCGCCAGATACTTACTCGAAGGGCTGTGATAATATGACGGCTATTCTTGTACAGTTTAAAGCTACAAATCCCCACAAACGGTCATCACCGGAGTCGGACGAATCAAAATCACATAAAACAATGAAAACTGAGCATGGTAAAGCACCCACATAGATTCCCGTAAGTTCTAATTTTAATACTTAAGTAAAATATGGGAGAATGGAATGGAGTCATATTTTCAATGGAATACATTCAGCAGGTTATCTGATTTGGTTATTTCTGTTTTTACAACTTCTACAAGTGATTGACGAATTTAGTTTTAACGTTTGTTTCTTTCTATTGTAGATTTTTCACGAAAGATAATTTCCTAGTATAGAGGTGCCTTCTGTAGGAACTGCAAATATAAATAATATAGATAAAATTATGCATGCGGGTATTCCATAAAAAATATTTGAAAATCCGAAATATTTTTTAAAAATTTTGGTACGCAGACAATTATTGTGTGGGTATTAAATTAAAAATATGTAATAAATAATGATCTAGGAAATTTAATACCAAAAAGATGTGTATATCCTTAATGGATTATCCTATGAGTACAGTACTTTTTTTCTTTTGTACTTACAATTTCATTTACTACTAGAACACTTGTGGCGCTTTCATGATTTATTTGAAAATACTAGTATATTACAGAAGCCGACATAAACAATTACTTAGACTAGGTTGCTTGTTCTTTTATACGAATGGTTCATCTTCTTCATTGTCATTGAAGATACCTACGTTATATCCAATTGTAAATCAATTTGGAACATAAATTATTTTAAATGTATAATAAAACAAAATTATTTTTTACACGTTTTAAAAATCCAATCGCCACTTTCTTAACACATTGAATAACTAATTTTGTGTATTGTGTTTTATTGTACCTATCAAGATTATTGTATTATGACTCTTTGTATTGTTTATCTTAATTTGAGTTCTTTGTTAGTGTTAGTTATGTTCTGAATAAAATGGTCCATTCCATATAATTTCCCATCTGTTTATAATTCGGACTTTGAGTCCGAATACATTTATTCAAAATGGAATTAGAAACATTTTAAATAGGTATTAAACGATTTTATACCAATTGTAAATAACTTTATTAATAAAATATGTTCGTAATATACATTGTATAATAAGGTATTATAAATTTCATATATCACATCACATTTGTGATGAAATTGTATTTATTGCATCAAATACCAGGAATATACTATAAGAAATTATCCTATATAACCAAAATTTCGTTGACCCATCGGCCCTACCCTAGAATTTTGTTGGTCCAGGTCATGCAAGCGCGAACGTCGGCTATTCAAATCTTGCAATCCAGAAGGGCGTATTTTTGATTGTCGCCGTTGTATAGCCATCACCGTATCTCTTCGTATAGCGCCTTTGTAATCTAGAAGAATATGTAAACCGGAGAATATACATATAAGAAGATATAATTGAAGTATGTATATTACTTTTGTTCATAGCAATTCTTTCGGAACGCGCCTGGAAAGCAGCGTCCAAATCGTTGATGGCTTCTCTTGGTTGTGCGCTGCGTTGGTCTAACCAGGCAACTGTTTTCCTGCGAGAAGGTTGGACAACGGATAGCACGTCTTCGTCATCTTCAGCTCCTTTTATTTTCTGTAATTGTTTAGTCACTTCTACCGGATTTCTTTCCAACATCTCATCTTCTGTTAGCTTTTTAGTCTAGTTGGTGAAAATGTTTGTTATTGAAGCATATTACGTTTTTACTCAAATTTTACTTACCGAGGTCTTCCAAAACGCGATTTTCGTATTGGCAACGATTTGGGTAAACGTTTGAAATCTATGTGTCAGCATTCCCACGAATTGTATTGCTAAAAGCGATGCGAATACAGCGAGGAAAACAATACCAATAGGTTCAAGTTGTAAGTATTCTCTATAAATCCAAATCTAAGAGACATATTTACAAATTAATTACCCGCAGGCCTATAAAAAATCAGTGTGTCAATAACATACTTGATTTATGTCGTCCATATACGTGAAATTTGATGAATATCCAAACGGCCACTGAATGTATATCGTGTCTCTGTTAAGCGTCAGTAGAAAGATCGCCACGACAAAGAGTGCATTTATCATGAAGAAAGCAAGTACGACTTTGTCTCGAAGGTTTTTGAGATCTTGCACGATTCGTGGCTAAAAAATAAAGTAAGTGTATCTCTCTTGCTACAATAACAGTATTTATATAGTTATACTTTGTCCTTCTCGTCATCGATGGGATGTAAATATTTATCTAGAATACCATTCCAGAATTCTTCCTCCTCACTTTTTAGAAACTCCACTTCGCCTCTGTGTAAAACTTCATCATCAAGCCAACTGTTTTCGACGAAATCAAAAGCATGTGTTATACTCTGACCATCGGCATTCGAGCCTCCTGTCATGTGAAAACTAGTAATTCCAGTGCCTCCTACAGCTCCTAGAGTGACTGCTTCGTCTGGAGGTATAATTGGATTAGCTTGTGTGATGTTGGTACGATTGTTACCTGGATAACGAATTCATGTATTTTGTTCAAATAAAAAAAATAGTTTGTGAATGCTACTCAAATGAATAGTAGGTCTTCGGAAAGCATCCTTATCCAATTCCATTCCTTCCATCCTGTCCAATCGTTCGTTAATCGCTGCTAGATGCTTCTTGATTTCTGCTAACTGAGTAGCCTCGCTGTCATCTGTTCTAGTACACCAAAGGCATTTGAAGATACTAGCTATAGAAAATTCTATGGCTCCTGTATTATCTTCTGCTCTAGCTCCCAACCAACTTATCTTATTTCTCGATTTCTTCTCTTCCTTCGGTGGTTCGGCTGCTGGAGAATTCTACAAAGCTAAAACTAGTATTTATGAACTCTTGTTGCTTACATACCAACAGGATCGGCCTGAGGTGTCGGAAGAATTGTAACTTCCCTGGTGCCCCAAGAAACGTTGTTCATATTAAACACTGAGTAAATTACTAGTAACATAAACATGCTGGGAATAATCACATAATACACCAAGCCAAATTTAAGACAATAGAATTCTTTTGGATGGAGCAGCGCTGTTATAACGTATAAACCTATCATGCAGAAGAAGAACAATGATGCCGGGGCCAACACACCGTCAGTAGTAGCTTGCAAAATAACACCAACCAGTACCGCCATCATCACTAAAGCGTATACACCGCTAAGAACGCCGGCTACAAACAACTGTAAAGTAATGGTGTTTTAAGCAAGCATGTTTTCTTCAGATGAATTAAGTTGGTACCTGTATTTTATCTCCACTGAATAAACTGCAAGTTATTACGAAAATCAACAAGGGGATTGCATTCCACAGAAAGCTAGTCCATTGAGTCCATTGGAACACCGCAACAAAAGAACCAATCAACATAAGAAATATTGTTCCTGGACCTAGTACTGTACCAAACAGTAAAAGAAACTGAAAAAGGTTGAAATTAATCGGGTATACAGTAGGTTTTTAGGTAAATAACCGATTCTTACTTGATAGCAAATGTAACCAGTGGATACGTTATCATTAATTTTAACGGTGTGTCTAGCATTCATAAGTACGTCTAGAATATTAGCTAACGTAGAAGGCATCCATCTTCTACGTTGATTATAAAATTCACCAAAACCTTCTGGACAGTGTGTATAGGCATCGGAGGCGGCAGCGTATTCTACCCTATAACCGCGTTGTAATAATAAAGTGCAAAGCCAACGGTCTTCGCCCTGATCGTATTGCACAAAATGCCTAGCACGAGTAGATTTCGTAGTGTATTTACACATCACACTATCATCCATGAGCGCTTTTCCTCTAAATAATGAAAAGCACCCAGGACTACAAAGTACACAGCCAATAACGTGTTCTGTTGCTTTTTGCATCCAGTGTCCGACCGCATACTCGAACATCTGATACCAAACCATAGGTCCCGAGCCTAACGGATGGATTCTACCACATGCAGCGCCTAAATTCTTATTCTTTTTCATGAATTCTACCAGAAGATGGACCGCTTTGGGTTGAAAATCAATATCACCGTCCAGTGCTAATAAGAATGTGTTTTCGCTAATTACATCCTTCCTTTCGCCACTTATATCTCGTCTTTCCATAAGTTTATGCCCCAACAGGTAATACATGTACATGACCTGGGACCACCGTTTCTTTTTTCGTATCTTTTTTGCATCCTTAAGATGTGCAACCATTTTTGTCTTTCCTGGTAGCGTCCATACTAATGTACCACCATAAGGTGTTATACACTTTTTCGGTGGCCGCAAGCTCATTTTTACTTCATGAACAACAGATGCCGCTTTGTCTATGGTATTAGTAAGCTGTTTTACGAATTCATTGATTTGAGGATCGTTATCATCCTTGCTTAATCTTACAAAGGCGTCATCGAAGAAAATATGAGCTTTAAATTTGGAAAAGAGATTATACACACAGAAATTTGAACAGTTACTACTTACTTTCAAGCTCGTAGTAATCGGGCCGGTTTCTGAACCCCAACCTCTCTCTAACTGTACGTCTAGCGCATTGATCTTCATCCAACCTAAAGATCGACTTCAAGAACTCCATCATTTCTTCTTCAGTTTCGTGCCACATCGTAGCGCAAGCGTATATTCTGGTCGTGCTGTCATCTGGATGTGCGGCATTAAAGTCTTCGGAGATAATAATATCCTCAGGGTTATCAATATATCTGTCATCAAGTCTCCCGTCCCTCCAATCCGTTCCATCGTCTACTCTCCTGTTTAACGCTAAATCTTGATCTATCAAGAAAGGCTCGTACATAGGTCTAACATATAGCTTTTCAGTTTTTGCAAGTTTTTCACATTTCGGGATCCAAGTATGGGCAGTAATCCATGCCTGTGATAGTAGCCAAAATAACCATATCCAAGACTGTTGCTTGGTAATGAAGTTGTTCAAATCATAAATTGAAGGCGATTGGAAAAACAGATATAAAGGTATAGTGTCGATGAATGCACATTCGTCAGCCATATAGTGGGCGCACATTGTTATCAAAATAGATAAAGCCACCGGAACTGTCAAGTTTATCGGAAGAGAATAAGAGAACCCTTGGAGATTAATTTTACAGGCCCATTTGCCAACGATATAGCAGACGTATGTGGAGAGAACGTTTATGACAAACACCCAAACTGGAGTAAGATAGGAACTTGGAATTATTGCTGCACCACCGGTATCCACTACTTCTGTTGCAATTGGGGTTTGTTCTAAAATTATAGGTTGAACCTGACGGAGAAAATCAAAAAATTATTAAAACGCTCATTCAAAAAAAAAAAATTGACTCACTTCTTTTAGAGTAATGTTATGTTCTTGGAAAGCCACAACGAAATAATCGAAAATGTCTAGTGTTTCTCCTTCTCTCACCTTCTCGATAACCACCATACTCGCGAAAAATACCAAACACTTCCACCATGAGACGAATACGTAAATGAAATACCGACTGTTCTCGAACCACGTTAGCCTTTGATAGTCTGGACTTAGGGGCGCGAAATTTTCCCACCAACCGCAAGATATTAGAATCGCTGATACGATTGTAAGCCAGAGTATATTATCTCCTGTGGTCAATGGCCACACTATGAACGCCGAGGCTTGCGCCACCACGCATATAAGATCTAATATTATTATGGGTATTGAGCGAGGGTTATTCTGAAGCTCGATGTTTCGTATTTTTCGTAGAACGCGCCCTATGAATGCTGCAAATAAACTGATATTGTTAATAGAAATGTTTACAGCGGTCGACAAATTAAAATTAATCAAGAAAATATATGATCAGCTGAGTAGTGGACATGCACTTGTATACAATTACAGTCCACTGTTGCAATAATTTAAGTGTATAAGTAGACGGGCTGCTTTCCAAACATTTTGTACGTACGTTTAATGAGGAATCGTTTTATTTAGTGATCACTAACGTGAGGATTGGACTGTTGGCGGGGACGTCTTGGTAGTCGTAAAAGCTCTCCCAAACTTTTTGTACAGCTGAAGTTTTTTTTCTTAATGTGGGGTGAATTAAGAGGACTTCCGCTTTATAATAAGTTAAGAAAGATACGTATCCTTATAGTGTATTCCATAAAAACCTTTTTTTTTAATATACCGTACCCCCATATTGTTCGCACTATATAGGAAAAACTTCCGTCTTTGATTACTTTAAAAATCTAAACTCCCCAAAAGTTTGTGCATGTTCAAAAATCCAAAATAGAACTCGGATTCTGCAAGCGATTTTTGGGTTTAGAGAAGCTGGTGATAAAGCTTTAAAAAACACACGCACGGAGGGCAGAAAATTTGACGTTGTGTCGCCTCAAATTCAAAATGAAAAAAAAACCGCATTTGTAGCTATGTAATAAAAATAGCAATTGCTGCAGATCTTCGAAAGGCCCATTCATTTAGCATTTTAGCTGATGGGAGTGTCGACATATCAGGAAAGGAGCAACTTACAATAGGAGTCCGTTTCTTTAATGGGAAGAAAATGTAAATTTGTGAGGAGGTGTGCAAAAAATATTGCGGGCGAAATTTACCAAAGGACTTGTTACGATTTGGTGGGCGCGCGAGCGTTGCTGTGCGCGTGTACACAAAAAGAAACGACCCACCTGGATGCAACTTATTCGATAACAAAATACGACACGGTGAATATTAGGCTAATCGGGGAGTCGGTAGTAAAATACAGAGATGCCTTAAAATAACTATTTACAGACAAGTAATCGAAATTCAGCATAAACAACAATTAATCGAGGAAAAAAACCGGCAATAATAATGAACTCAAATTGGTGTATAAAAAACACAGTTGATGGAATGAATAATTAACACGTTCAAAAAAAAATTGATTGGTCGAACAAAGTAAAACGCCACGTGGTCGGTACACGGATGTGACTAAAACGTGGTAGACGCAATTTCTGTAGTGATTTTGAATATCTGTCTGTCAGTTATTGTAAGGACCTCTTACGCAGAATAATTAAAGTATGAGAAAAAGAATACATGTAATGTAAAGAAGTGTGAGTGATACTTAACACGTGGCTTGAAGGCAAGGAGTTTCGAAGCGTGGCGGTGCTAAGGGGCAGCGTAATGGTGTTAAGGTAGCACCACACGAGTTGCACTGCACTAGTACTTAACTGGAGAAACGTAGGTCACAAAAAGAGAACCAGCGTTTTGCGTGAGGCGCTTATGAAGGCTCTGCTAGTGACCGCAGGTAACAAGGGTTGGCCAATGAGCGTAGGTGTACAAACGAACAAAGAATTATTGAATTTGATTAATTACGCGAGCCTAGAACATTTTATGATTACGCGAACGTCACAGTAACCTCGCTCTTGAAGAGAGCTTTAAAATGACACCTCACATCATATATTGCGAATGGTGTTTGAAAATTAACGAGAGAGTCTGAAATTAATTACCACGTGGTGAATGATGTGAATGAGTAATTTTTGTAACTGCCAGAACTAGATTTAAAAAAAACTACTTCAGGTTTGCTTTCATGCATACTGCTGATGTTGGCTAAAATATTAAATTATAATGTTCTAGTCACAAGCTAAACCTTGTGGCTAATGATGTCAATTATGTTATGGAAGTACGAAACACGGTTTCAACGATAAAAGATATCATCAGATTCTTTCGTGAATCGGTGTTACGAAGGAACTATGCGCCTAATATACCTCTCTTTGAGACCACTGCTTCAAGCTGTTCAAGCTGAACTTTGTGGCTTTTGTAAAAGCACTTTAGCAATTGTCTGGAGAAGGAACCACGGCTACTACGACAGTAGCATTTCAGCTGCACTCGTGGGAAACAAAAGGCGTTTTTGTATATCGTGTGCGCTTTATAGCGAAATACTATGGCTTGTTGGAGCCTACACTACACACCCTGCCATCAGAAGGTCTTTACTTAGTTAGATGTTCGCGGCATACCAAACGAATTACGTCGGTTATAACTTCCCACTGTGCTTCCGCTGAGCAACACATAAAAGACCTCATTGATTGAAGAAAATTGGTGAAGCCCTAGGATTTGAGTAAAGTATGCCCAGATTTGTGGGAATGCAGGAACACCGATCTAATCCTCCAGATAATAGTCTCACCGAGTATTTTAAATCGTCTATATTTCAGTAGTGTTATGCCGAAACATGTTATCTGCCTTTTTCTCAAAATACACTTTTTGGAATTAAATGGCCACACATAAAGTATACAGGATTTAAAACTGAAAGCTTTGTATTATAAATAAAAATAACTATGGCAATGATAGATGTTAATCTACATTCACAATCATAAATACAAAACTGCTTCTCCTGTAAAATCACAAATATGGCAGGTAACATGATAAATCGAGACTGAGCTGTGGTTCAATCTGCGGAAATAAAAGAGGATCTAAAAGCCCTCAACCTTGGTGATGTGTTGAAGGACCACTTTTTCCAACATGCAATCACTGATGATTGGTGTTGCAACGATTGAGAGGACATTCAGTACACCGAGGCATGTCAAGACATGGCTTAGATCAAACTTGATACAAGACCGTCTCAGTGTGCACAGGGAATTGGTGAGAGAGCGACAAGCTTTTCAAAGATTTCAGGAGATAAAATAACATTGCGTTTTGCTTAATGTTCCACATTTTATGTGTTTAAGTTTATATAGGTATGTTTATGATTTTGTATGTAGGTAATATAGGCACCTTTCCGCGCAGTTATTCCAGAGATGACATTCACTTCGCTCCCTAATAAGCGAAGACCTTGCCCGCCCGCTTCTGCCCCAAAAACCTGGCTACGCCCTTGATGTTATCTCCTCATGGCGTGTTCATTCCTATGCAGTTTTTGTTTCGTAAGCTATTCTTGATTATCGAATTCATTATTATTATTCTGCGAAATTATTATACGCAATAATTATACACACGATTTATAGAGATTTATATAGATTTTTTTTTTGGAAGAATGCTCGACTACTGCTAAAGTGCATCCAAAGCTTAATATGTAAGTACATATATGACATGCATGTTCCACATGATTTATAAGCGTTTTTTTGTCATACATTGCTTAACGAAGATTAGATATAGATTAGAATGCATTAAGATAGTGAAGGAATTTCCGGTGGTGATAAACTTCCAAGTACTTAAGTAAAAAAGAGCTTATTTTAAGGATTTCTTACCGAGAACACCTGGTATAAAACAAACGCCATTGGTTAACATCAGAGCTTTAACTGAATCCAATCGGGGCAATATGACGTACACAAATATAGCTATCCCAATCGTCATAAGAGATTCAGAAACGAAAACCCACGCGAACACCCTTTTCTTAGGTTTGCTCCAGCTTTTGTATATAAGTTTTCTCAGCGATCTCAAAAATGTAGCAATTTGCGGTGCAAAGAAGGCGAACATTATCATCCACATCCACGCTACCCTTTCTTTTTTTGGTAGGACGACTTGATACTGTTTATTTCGATCTGAAAAATGTGATTATAATAATAGTGTTTATTGCCCATCAGTAATGATATCACTAATAGGACAATGTGTAGAAAGTGTGTGTACTAACTAATAAAAATGGGAAAAGAGAAAAAGGAAAAGAAAAATACAGTTTGTTTCTGAGTCAATCAACCTTGCTATAAAGAGCCACTACTAATCATTCTTTAATTATTAAAATGCAGAATAGTGATACATAGGAAACAGTCAACATGTCGGCATGGCGGAGCAAATAATAGTAGTCGTGCTTAATTATCATTTAGACTGTGTCCAGCTCCGCAAAAGGTATACGATGCCGGCTTACAAAATTTAACATATTCCCTTAATTTTTAGCCGCATAAATTTGTCGAATGCGTGTTATATACAGTGAGCACGTAAAGGTTGGAATAAATTCAGGTGTTTTTTCTCGAAGAAACGCTGGGACCCGTCGATTTTTGATTTCAGTTGCCGTTTTTCTGATGATTATTTCATGTGTACAGGGTGACCCAAAAACATGTTATGACAGCTCACTTTTTTCTTATTGGAAATACCTTTTTTATTTCATTTTTAAATTGTACGTCAACTTCTGAACATATTTTATGTATCATGTCCTATACCCAAATTCAACTGTTTTCGAGAGGAAAACATTGTAACTTGAAACATCAACATACGATTTATTTAGGTGTAGTAAAATGCAATAAAAAATAAAAATTATTTTATCAAATGTTGGAAATGATCTCCACCAACTTCCTGTCAGTATCCGAGACGATATTGAAATTGCTGCAAAACGTTATTAAGTACGTTAGGTTCTGTCAATCTCATTTCGTCTCTAATCCTATTCTTTAAGTCTTCGATATTGTTTGGTTATCTTAAGTGTAGACCCTACACTTAAGATAACTCAATAGAAAATAATCTAAAGGGGTTAAATCTGGAGATCTGGCCGGCCACTCAATTGGACCCCGTCGACCAATCCATCGTTCAGGGAAAATTGTATTGAGGTACTCAGGCACGATACGAGTGTAATGGGCCAGAGCTCCATCTTGCTGATACCATAAGAAATCGTTTAGTGTGTCAGGATCATCTGGATCGGGGTATAAAGTGGAAAGACATGGTATTAAGTCATCTTCTCAAAAATTCCGTTAAAGTTCCCATCAAAGAAAAGGGGCCCCAAAATCTTGTTTTCAACATTACCGACCCGAACATTAATTTTTGAGGATATTGGGTCTGACATTTCATTATCCAGCGGGGATTTTCAATACCGACAGTTTTGCTTATTTACACTTCCATTGAGACAATCTTGCTCACGGTAGATTGACATATTCGCTCTCTGTGATACTTGGCATTAAACATTTCGTAAACTTTCGTTTGGGTGCGCATACTGTCCCATAACCAATCATCATCAGCAGTGGGACTCTATGTAGTATCGACGTCGACTCTTGCCGCATGTCGATATCAATTGGTACTCTGTGAACGATGCTACTGTCGACTTTGCTTCGCCCACCATAGCGAGACTCTCGACTTCAAAGCGACAGCCAAAGACGTGTCGCCTTGAAGAGAGAAACTCTCGCTAGGGCGTTTTTTAAGCTAGTAAGAAGGAGATAGACAATGGGATAATTTTAGTATTATAAAATGTTTTTAATGACCGTACTTAAAAACATTTTATAATACTAAAATGTGTAGGAATTGTGTTATTTTCCTGTTGCATCTTGAGATTATTATTACGTATAATTACCTTTTTTTATAAATTATACTTGCATATGTAATGTAGATATATTCCTTTTTGGTGAACTTGTTATTACACATATTGATATATAGTAAAAAAAAACTGTATTATTTCTGTTCCCATTTATGTGTGTCTGTTCCCAAATATCACTAATAAAAATGCAAAGCTTTAAGTGTTTATATAGACATATGTATTCTTATTGTATGTATGTAATGATATTGTATTATTTTACATTACCCAGCAAGTAATACTAAAAGCATACACTTTTTTTTTTATTAAATATTCAACATAAGCCGTTAAAACTACACAAATTTATAAATACACATTAACAATTGTTGCACATACTGGCTTTATTAGACTAAACTAGACAGTAATACAACTTTCTCAGGTTGAATTCAGGTATAGGACATGATACATAGCATATGTTCGGAATTTGATGTAAAATTTAAAAATAAAATAAAAGGTGTTTGCATAAAAAAAGAGCTGTCATAACATGTTTTTGGGTCACTCTGCATATATGAAATAATCATCGGAAACACGGCAACTAAAATCTAAAATCGCCGGGTCCCAGCGTTTCTTGGAGAAAAAAACACTGAATTTTAAATGAATTTATTCCAACCTTTACGTGCTCACTGTATAATACAAGCTATTATTATATTTTTTATATAAGAATTTTTACTTAGATTAAAACGTTTATTCAAGTAAGTCCAAGGGGATTAGGTGGTATATTTTTGTAATTATATTTTGATAAGATATACTCCCGTACAATGGTAACCTTATAAGCTATCTGAAACTACCAATCTGTAGCAAATATTTAAAACGATACCCTACTTATTTTATATTGTGTTTCGTTTCACTACTGATTATTTTTAAACCGATTATATTATAATATATTTGTGGACACTGCAGCAGGCAGATGCTCATTTAAACTCTGGCCACACATATTTGGGACGAGCACATGAGACTCGCATGACGTCCGTTCCGAAGTAATAACACAGGTTTAAATGCGATAGGCCACACATGTATGTTACGAGTGGGAGACGAGCACGGGGGGCGTACGGATCTCGTCAACGGGTCATTTACTTTTTGTCGTACGAGTTTTGATCTCGTGCAACGTAGTTGCGAAAGCGCATTATGTTAGCATATATATTGTCGTTATATAAACACAGCTGTTGTAAATAGAAATTCAAATGCATCGTTTATCATTGATGAATCAGCCACACGTGTTAATATAAAACAAGCCAAAAAGCGTTCTAAGAGAATTCTTTATGCATATACACACAGGAGTTTACGTTGCACGAGTTCAAAACTCGTACGACAGAAAGTAAATGGCCCGTTGCGGTTGACGGGGTCCGTACGCATTCCGTGCTCGTCTCGCACGTATGTGTGGCCTATCGCATTTAAACCTGTGTTATTACTTCGGAACGGACGTCGTGCAAGTCTCATGCGAGACTCGTGTCGTGCTCGTCCCCAATATGTATGGCTAGACCCTTATTCAGGTAGAACACGTAGAAATTGTGGAGGATGTTAAATACCGTATTGGTATCAGTTACCATATGTTACCGCCAATCACTACACGCAAAAAGTAGAGAGCGCGGCCAAATCTCATGACACCAAGCTGCGCAAAAGGTATGACGTATATCATATACTTTTCTTGCTTCTCGCTAAAAATGCGTTTCTGCACCGGTGTGACGAGATTTGACAGTATGTACTGTCCCATTTTTATCCAAGAAATCTTCGTAGCATAAAACCATCCCTTGTTACTTACCTAAATATCGATTGCAGAACGGTCTTACTTGAGTTGAGTTGCCGCCAATTTGTGCAACCATGAACATTAGAGTTCCCTTGGAAACAACCGCTCCACCTAGGATTAAGACAAACGTAACGGTGTAGGCAAATATTCTCGCTGCCTTTTCTCCCAAATCTATCCATTTCGTTCGTTCCGTGGAGCCGCTTTCTGATTCTGCAGGTGGATCTTCGAAGACGTCCCATTTTTTTCTTTCTTGCGGACGTCGACTGTACGAATAATACCAAGAAAATTATTTGAAATGTTTACAGGCTGGTCTCGGTGGCGATATGGTGTCGAATTTTGTTCAACTGTCCAAAACTCAATTTTCCTAAGTGGAACACTCTGGAAATTTTTACAGCACGAATCACAGAATCAAATTCTGCAGCGATTAGTATTAGGTTTCCCTATACCTATTTCTTTTCCTTTTCTTGTTATTAATAATTGTGTAGTTTAATGGCATATTTTGCTAGAATTAATTTTTCGCAATAAATTTCAACCAAACAAAGTCTTATTGACTTGACTTACCACAGAACTTACAATTGGTTATTATAGTAAAATATTTTCTTTTATATTTGTTTATTAATATTAGTGTTGGTTTTTAAATGATAAAATACAAATGAATAATTTTATTTATTCTCATGAAGAAGTACTGAATTTATTCTACATTCACCGGGAATGTGATAACTTTGTTAAAAGAACCTGTAGAAAATTTAATGTATTGTATTGTAGAATTGGGTTAATTCTAGCAAAATATTCAATTAAAATACACAACTATTAATAACAAGTAAACGAGATGAAATAGGTATAGGGAAACCTAATATTAATCGCTGCAGAATTTGATTCTGTGATTCATGATGTAAAAATATACAGTGTTCCATTTAAGAAAATTGAGTTTGGGACAGTTAAACATAATGAGGATCGACACCATATTGCGACCAAACTGTAAATCTTTCAGGGATAATTAAGATATTATTTGAAAGCCTGAGGATTATACTTTCAAATGAGAAGCAACTTGAATCTTGAAATTTAAAGAGCGTAGCAAAAACATTATTTTTTAAAATGAAAGGTTACAAAAAATTGTTTTTACATGAATTTGAAGATATCTCAAAATCGGTTACATTTAGGTATAGGGAAACCTTAAGATTTTCTACTTAGAATAACGTTTAGAATCAGAATTTGCAATAAAAATTATAACATTTTCCATTTAAAATAAGAAAGTAAATGGCGACTTCCAGTCAACCGGAAGTGATGCAAAAGTGAAAATAATTCATTCTGAAAGATGACATTGGCCTATGGCAGTGTACTTATTTCTGAATTTTTGTATACTTCCTTTCCCAAACTATTTTATTAGGCCACTCAACTTGGGAGAACCTGTATGTGCAAGCATATTTTTAACGTTCATTTTATTCGTTTAAGTGGCGTTTATTGTAGATGTGAGTAATGCAATTCAGTTAAATATTTAAAATCACTTGCCGTATATGTTCGGTGAACAGAGAAAAAAGTTTAAATAAACTTACGCCGAATCGTAAATCGGTTCATACGGATACGAATAGTTTCGTCCATTCATAATTCTTCAGGTTCTTGTACTGTACGTCGAAGTTCAAAAAATACCCGCCACTAAAACAACACTTAACATAAAATACCTGGAACCTTCATCATATCGAAGATCAAAAAGTGCAGCACTTTTATCTATGTCTACACACTAGACAGGTATATATTCCTCAAAGTACTCAAATAAAATAAACCTTATTTAATAACGACATTTATTATCAATGGAAATAAACCTGGTAAATTCTGTTGATTATCTTTAATCCAAAAATACACCGAGTGTACGTGGTCGGGCTGTTCATAATCAGCCTAATGGGTCGGACAAGAAATGTATTTCTCCCATGTATCTCTGTATTAGGTAAAGATGAAGCAAACCATATACATTCGCCAGCATCCGCACAACAATTAACAAACTGAAACGTCTAGCCGTTTCTTTTACTCTTTACAGAACTTATCCGAAGCTGGCAAGAATTCACTCTGTATATAAGTTTTTCAGAAGAAAAAAAAACATCGTTTTAGAACACTATAAGTACAATGGCTTTATCTGGAAACCTAATTCTTTATTAATACTGGATGGATTTATATATATTTAAACGTTGAAAATGGAAGAAATTAATTGGGTATGCAATTTCGGTCACGGACTCTTATCCCAGATGAGTTCAAACCTTTTTTGAAAAGACGTTTGTTGTAAGAGATACAACCAGCGGCGGCTGGTGATGACGTTTGGGGTGGTCAGTAGCTAAGATAGTAGTGCCTCGTGCGACTTCTATCTGATAACTATTATTATATTATGTTTAAACTTTAAAACTAAAATACTAACACATCAAGTACACACACACAAACAATTATAGCGTTAACATCCAAAAAACTACAAAATAGATGTATATATACTAATAATAATTATAATACTTATAATGTTTAGTCAAAGGCAATTGCACCAAATATACAGTAATAGAAGAAGGAAATCAGAACACAGATTTAAAAGAGTGACCAGAGAGAGAGCATTTATGAAGAGTGGATAAGAGTAAAAGATGCCATATTGGAATCAGCAGAAAAATCATAGGAAGGGAAGGAGCACAAAGCGAAAGGATCTGGTTTGATATGGAGTGCGAAGTGGAAATGGAGAGGAAAAGGAAAGCAAGATTGAGGTGGTTAAGGTCCAATAATGAGAATGACTACGAGGAGTACAAAAGAAAAAGAAAGGAAAGTGACAAGATAATAAAAAAGAAAAAAAGAAGAGTGGATCGGAAAGATGATGGACGAAATAGAAGGGGATTTTAGGAGTAATACTAAGCTTTACCAATATATAAGGAAGCAAAAAAGAAGGAAAACAACGGCAAGAGTGAGCATAGAACGGAGTATCTGGGAGGATTATGTGAAAATGAGCGCACAAAGCGGGGAAGGTGGATTGGAAGAAAGCTACGCAATGCTGCATGCAACAGATGAAGTGGTAAAAAATAAAAAAAATACCCTTACCACCTCGATCAGTGAAGAACTCCTGGATATGTATTTCGGCAACTAAGTTGCCATCCTCAGCAGAAACTACGAAGGAAGATAATGTTA
>JARFOC010026313.1:0-34056 GCA_031763485.1 Osmoderma eremita
TAATTAATACTTTGTGCGGGAGGAGTAATCCGAACAGTGTGTTTATTGTGCTGCCCCACAATCCTTGCAATCTTTACTAGTTTTCTGTCTTTTGATTATCATTATTGTTATTTCATCTCTTACTTTGTTATTTTATATTTATTTGTTTATTGTTATTTACCATTATATTACTTTCAGCATCTTTGTATACTAGTGTAATTTATGTTAAATGTAGGTTTATTCTAGTTTAGATTTGCTCTAGTTAAGATTTGAGCACCGCTTCTCTTGTTGTTAGCTATCTCTCACTTTTGTCCTGTTATTGGAGTTACTCTGTTGGGAAATAAAGGTATATTATTACTACCATCATAAAAATTTGCAGTAGTTGTGGTTTTTAACCGAATGTTAAAATTTTAAAATTACTTCAGACGGTTATGTAAGGAATTGTCTCAAGTTTCAATCAGTATGGCATCAGTATGTGTCTTATAGAAATTAAGATAAACTAAGTTCCAACACTCAAGTATCAATAACTGAAAAAAAGTGATTTATGTTTCACAGCGAATTATTCCATATACTTCTATCTACTTTTACAAGGCCATGTTTTGGGTTCAACAATCTGCGACTTCCAAATTATCAATCAAAGAAATTTTATGTAACGCTACAATGACAAATCCAAACATTACTAAAAACTAATACCCATTCAGAAAGCATAAATATTGTTAGTGGTGTTTGTTAAAATTATTGCATTTGCCAAGGTTTCGCAATTTACTAATATTGCAACAGCACGTTAGGAATACTTAATTGACCGCACGTTATATGCACGCACTTATATGAACACTGAGAAATATATCTTATTACAATCACTTCTGTCGCAATACGAGAGTGGACCGTGAAAATATATTGCAAATATACGCATATCATTACCGCGAGGATTTTAATAAGTTGCGGGGTTTAAATTTCCGTTGAAATTTTATTTGTTAGCAAACGCTATGCACAAACAGTTTTGCAATATTTAGCAAACAAAATCTAATAGGCAATTGCAACATCGTATTGGCGTTACGCACATATATATTTTCGTAATTTTCCCCATAATATGTATAACAAGAAAATTCCTTTTACTAATCAATACATCGCAACAGTCTAATGAAATGGGAAGCGTGTTGCGACGTTGTATTGCAATTCCTTTTTTTTTAATTTCCGCTTAATATATGCATCGTCTTCAAAGTAAAAGGTTTACTAATAAGCACCAGCTATAGCGATAATGATGACGATATTCCATTGTCCAAATTTGCCGGACCAATAACCACAGTCATCTCTAGAAAAAAGAACAGCCCACATTCTGTTTGGCCTCGACAAATAATGGTTATCGGTATGCTGTTGACTGAAGGTTATCGAACCCCCTTACAATTGATGGTAAAAACCAATTTCAAGAAATTAACCGAAATTTACATTTTGCACCCTACAACAAACGTACAGAAAGATGACAAAATGTTCAAAGTCAGACTACCAATGGAAGAACTGAACCAAAATATCAAACAATGGGGATTTTTTCATTAAGAATTATCCATAGATGAAACTACGGTAAAATATTTCGGTCATCACTCCAGCAAACAATTCATAAGAGGAAAACCTGTCAGGTTCGTATATAAAGATTGGATGCTTTGCGGGGCGAATGGCTGGCAAAAAATAATTTGAATGCCAACGAGTTGCCATTGGATTCTAGAGTAGTTCTGAGCTTACTAAAAGACATGGAACATCCAATAGATCATATTGTTTATTTTACCAATTACTTCATAAGCTTTGACTTCATAGCGGAATTGCGAGAGAGTGTAATTCGTGTCGCATGGACGGGGATAATCGAATGAAACAATCCCCATTGCCAGGAATTCCTTTGATGAAAAAGGACGAACATGGATCTCACAACCACCAGTACGATTCATAAAATCGCCTTCTCTTTGTAAGATGGAAAGACAATAACATTGTGATTATGGCCAGCAACTATGATTCTATTGAACCGATTTCAAAGGTTAAAGGATGGTGGGCCAAACAAAAGGAAAAGGTAGATATTCCGCAACCATTACTTTTCAACCACTACAACTCTTCTATGGGCGGGCGTTGACTTATTTTATCAATCTGTAAACAATTATCGCATTTCCATTCAAGACAAGAAGTGGTGTTGGTCTATTTGGATTCACATGTTGAATGTCACGACGGTAAATGCCTGGAGAATCTGTTTGTTGACCACATCACAAAAAATTGATCTATCTTATGGGAGATGTTACTAAACCTTATCTGATTTGCTACGAGAAGTCAACATTTTCTAAGAGTCTGGACAAGGAATTCAATACCCAGAAGCTTAAAGCAGTATAAAAGTGGTCATTTTGGGGTTAATAAAGTGTTTGGGATCAAATAGGTTAAATTGGAATCAACGCCCTCTTATTATTAAAACTTCCATATACATTTTATAGTATTCCTTGTATTATTTGTTAAAAGCGATTCTACCTAAATTTAAAGTATTTATAGATTACATCCCAACCAACAGGCACATGAAGAAGTACATAATTGCGAAACTGTCAGAAATATTTCTATATTATCAATATAAGCATAAAATTTTAATAGAACTTTGCTTAATTTGGAGATTCAAAATAATTATAAAAGGTAGTTTCGAGAAATGATACAAATTAGTAATGATTCAGGGGCAATTAGTGTTAAAACTGACATTGAAAATGCTAGTTTAACATACTGTAATATGTAAAAAATTATGGGTTAATATAATAATAGCTTTTTAGATTTTTTATTGAAAACTGTTATTAAGTGATTTTGTGAGCTACACTTACCTTTTTTTTTACTTTTTACATACTCTTTTCTATTTATACACTTATGCAAGTATTTCTCAAGAATGTTCAAATTAACATTGGAATTAAATTTTTTGTTATCTTGTATATTACTACTAGCCCGAAGGTCGTCAAGATTTTTATAGATTATATAATTTTTCTTGGAATAGCAGTAAATGCTTATGCTAAAACTACCATAATTAGTTTCAGCTAATATGAACACCTTTAGAATATATAAACATAAATACCTGTTGTTGTAATGTACACTCCTTAAATGTGTAAACATATTATTGGGACTACACTAACGTATATAAGTAAGTTCCTACTAGTAATTTGAAATGGTACTTAAATACCATTTCCCTATGCAAAAAGACAGTTGCACGTGTAAATACTTTTACGTTTTTATATATATGACGTAAGGTCCTTCGATTTAGGAGTTTAAAGATCCATTTCTCGTGGTGGATCAATCCATTATGCCTTGACTCTTATTCCTCTATAAACTGTTGTGTGTTTTTGCCTCCTCCACAATCTCTGACATGTTTTTCATTCCACTAGTTTCGCGCGGTGGTAAGAGCGTTGGGCATTCGTTCTGGATGTTGATGGTCGAATCTCCCTGCGGCAATCGATTTAAAAAAAAAGTCGGTTCCACTCGGTGATCGGTACCTCTCCCGGTATCCTTCAGTTCTGGGGCAAAAATCAGCACTGCTGCCCTATTACGGCGAGTACACACGCACAGTACACACGGAGGAGGTAGCACAAAGAGCCCAATATGGGTGGCCCAAGTGCGTGCCGCGTACGGCACCCTGCCCACCCACAGACTTTATCCATTAGTTTCACCCTCCATTCAGTAACTTTCATCTTTCTCAGATCCACAATGACTTGATCCTGCTATCTTGATTTGGGCCTCACTCTCGCTCTTTCGTTCGTTGCCTTCCAATCTGTAATCCTCCTTATCATTTTCCTTTTGTTTTCTGTAGATGTGGCCGAACCATCTTGTTCTTTGAGCCTTCATTACCTTAACTACGTCTTCGTTTCTTATTTTTTCTTTTATTTCTTGGTTAGTTAACCTTCCTATATCACCATTTAGTTTTTTTTGGTAGGTCTACAGATTTTCATTAGGATTTTCCTTTCAAAACTCTTGGACTATCCTCTTCATCATTTGTCAGACACATTGCTTCAGAAGCCTACATAACTACCGGTCTTATAGGAGCTTTATCTACCTTCATTTTCATGTTTGTGCTTATACTCTTATTTTGCATATATGTTTTGTAGCGGTAGTGTGCTACTCGATTCTTTGAGTTAATTCCATAGCTCTGCCATTTCATAATCTGCAAATGTTAACACTATTTGGATGATTTCTTTTCTTGATTGATTTGTAGTCCTTTATTTTTTGCCTCATTTTCTAGTCAAGTAAAAGTGCTGTTCTTCTTTCCTATCCCGAGCTATTATTGGGATGTCATCGGCGTATGATATCTGTGTTTGCCCTGTTATTATGTTTCCTTTGATGTTCACTGCTCCTATAACTCCTTCAATTACAATGCTGAAGAATGTTGTGAAGAGTATATTCCTCCGTCTAACCCCTTTATTGAATTATTTCTCCGTCCTCAGTTATAACTCTTGCTTTCGATTGTCTCATAGTCATATTTGTCAGTCTAATCATTCTTTCTGTTATGCCCATATTTCTCATATCTTCTCTGAGTTTTATTCTGTTAACGCTTGTTTAAATTCGATCAAACAGAATTTGTAGATCGCGATCATACTTATAACACCGTTCTATGAGTTGTGTTATAATATGGATAGAGCCAATCGTAGATTTTCCTTTTATGAAGCCGAACTGGTAATTTTCCACAATATCACGCGATTTCATTTGCATGCGTTTGTTAATACCATATGTTAGCATTTGATGTGCCTTGTTTCGCAGCGTAGTTCCTCTGTAGTTGGAGCGGCACTTCTTGAAGATTGGGATTATTAGTATCTTCTGGCAGTTTTTCCACTCTCCATATCCTTTTGACTAATTTGTACAATCTTTTCTTAAGGTCATTTCCTCCCATTTCTATCAATTCACTGTTTATTCCGTCTAACTCTGACGCTTTATTGTACTTCGAATTATTAATAGCTCCATTAAATTCCTCCCGTGATAGTTCTTCGTTTTACGATTATTATCTAGTAATAATTTATATCGGCCATACTAAATACAGGTGATAAATATAGAAAAAAATGTTTTTCTTATCTACCAATAATACCGACAGTTTTGGTTGATTGTGTCTTTTATTTTGGGTATATGTGGATTATTCGATTATACGGTTGACAATGATAAACACACTGTTCGGATTACTCCTCCCGCACAAGTATTAATTAATTCGGGACGACACGTGTTTATATGTATCTATTAAGTATGTTTACAAATAATAGAATCTAAAAGAATAAATAAGTTATGTAGTCACTATTAATAAAGGGAAATCATTTTGAAAAGAACTTAATAAACAATATTTTTTAAATCTTTAAATAGCTGAGATCATATACGAGTACTTGGTAATTAAATGTAACTGCTACTACACAAGTTAGGTTATGTAGCTAACGTATTGTTATACATGTAAAATGGTAATGGTGCCTAATTTTCAAGCATTCGGTCGGCTGTTGTTTTGTGACAAAGCGTAACGTGTCCCATTACACAAACGTTAATCTATAATGCTTGTTACGAAATCCCGATTTAACTAAAATTCGTAAAATGGGAATACCATAAACGCTAAACTAATATAGACCAAGATATGTGTACTTTAGAATAACAACTTGTTGTTCCATACCAGCTAGAAATCATAATTGGTGAAGATAGTGAACACGGTTAAAAGAGACAGACATATCATAGTTAAGTGACGTAAATTAACCCAGTCGTTGCCCTAATGTATTGACCAAATACTACAGTCAGCTCCAACCATAATGTCGTGCGTCTAACAGGAGTGTAATCGACCGCTTCGCGTTCAACTATGACATTACTTATAGAACATCCTCAAATAGTTATACTTTCTCCTTAGCGTTCCGAATTGACCGGAGATCCTATTAACCGGTATAGCATTAGGATGGTGTTACTGTATTTTCTAAATATATAAATGTACATGGAATCATATGCTTTTTGTCTAACGGCCTAGATGTAGGACACGTTTAAGGCCGGTTTTATAAACACAGGATAAACCTAGTAAAACTTTATTCGTAGAATAAAGTCGCGTTAGTTGTATAAGTTAGTATAAATTCTTCCATATAATAGTTATTCCAGTGTTTATACTGTCATTGTAAACCGGCCCTTAGTGTACTTTAGCTTTGGCAATACATGATTAAAACATAGCCTGCATACACATGAAGATTGATCATACTTTTGCATATTTACGTGGGTAAAATGTCGTGATTTATTTATACATTTTGTTGCATTTTAGTTTGCCTTTCAAACTCTATATTCCACTAGCTAATTTTTAACAAAAATATAACACTATAGCTAGGAAAAATGGCACTAAAATTTTATTGGCTCACAGTCTCTATATCAAACAATACGTGTGCAATCGACTGTGCTAGGGGTCAACAATATATGACTTGATTTGCAACCAAATATTTAAGTGTAGGTTTTCACGACTGTAGTAGTTTGTAGAAATGTCGTGTTGTAATATTTATACTTGACGTTTAACTGATCATGCTGCCAGCTTCTTCTTTATGACTTTAGACAACTACGGTCTTCAGACAACTTCCGAAAAAGCTGATTGGATGATTCGCGAAACGTCAATTTTACATACTACAACGCTACAACATCCGGAAAACATTTCTACAACAGAATATTTGTTAGGAATCAGTAATAAAAACTCTACACACCTCACATCTTATACTCTTCTCATTCCTGAAAATTAAATATATATATATATATATATATATATATATATATATATATATATATATATCTGTAATGTAATTAACCTAACCACATGGTTTATTCTATACACAACGTAACTGTTTTTGACGCACTAATTATGGTTACGTCGAGGGTACATAAAAAAACTGGTAAAAACATTACTCACAAGCTGACGTCACTTTTTAGCAATTCTTTAATGTTATGCCGGTTCTTAACAACTACTTAAAGTTAAAGGAGTACACTAGAAGCTTATGTAAAGAACTAGTTTCTTATTAACCACATTCATATAACAAAACAAAATAATTATTGATGTTATTGCTATTAAAGTTACTAATTGCTGTACTGTACATAAAAATCCTGTTTTTATTTTGTAAAATAAATTTAAGATGACATACTGAATATACTGATGATAATCTGATATTTACGGTTAAATGAATTATCGTAAATATACTCGCCGCTTTTATTTCATAGCAATTAATATAAAACTCATCAGGATTTTCACTGAATTAAGTTCTTTATGTAACTTGTCGTACATGGATGAGGTGATTTATATTCCAACATATACAGTACGGGAGAGTGATCAATGGTCATCTGTAGAAATCGGTAATATTCGGAAATAAAAGGGTAGTCAGTCACTTACGGCTAGCCGCTAAGTACATACGTATAAACTGAAAATACATATTGTCACGTAGATGGTTATCAAGTTTAATGTTTTCGTAATTCCATTGATTGCTTGCAGTTAATCTATGGCATTTACTTTGATTAACGGATGCTTATTTAGGAAGTCGAACCCAAAATCGGACGAATGGGCCACCTAAAAAAATATGTGCTGTTCGTTCACCAATCAGTAGGAATATAATATTACATCCAAATCCGAATTTTCGGGTTGCCGGTTATTATCTTGTTAGTTGTGTGTTGTACGATATACTGGACCTCACTTCGAGGCTCTGATGTTATGTAACATTATGTTCGTAGCTCCTTCGACAGATGGGGCACCAAATCAATGACGCAAGTCGAACACAATACAAATTTAAGTTTCATACCTGCATACATAGGAACATTATAAAAATGTATTAATAGACTTAGAAGCCATTATATGAAAATGTACAAATTAAACTATGATTTGCATATAATTTAGCGTTTGACTATGTACTAAGTTATTAAATACAAAAAGCCAAGAGGCGGATTGTGGAAAAGGTTCCCACAAAAGAATATACTGTGTTGGGCAAAATTATGGAACTAAGTATATATCTGCGAAGTTGTTAAAGATATTGAAATAAATAATAATTTATGTGCGAATATTAGCGACGAAGAACCATCATTGGAAGTCAATTTGAAATATACAAAGCAATTCCAAAAATTTGCGATGTACTATATATTTCTTAAATGGCACACTGTATATTTCTCAATTTTGGAATTGTCCTTGATAACACGATTTTAAGAAACTATAATGCTTGGGTCTATATACCTATGAACATCGGATTTTGGGCGATTTTTTTTTGGAGAACGCAGCATTTTGGAGGAAAATTTTCAACTGGGGTCATTGTAAAATTTATGTTGGCTATTTCCAAATAACTCTCATGAGAGTCAATATGACTTTTTTGACATCTTGACGAAATATACATAAGCAAAAAGTATTTCTTGGAAACGATATCAAAATAATAAATAATCTCTAGAATGACAAGTAATGGTTCATTATCATTATTAACTGTCTACATTTGATATACAGCACTGTTTTCTACATAAAACCGACTTTCTTTGTGAAAAACAAAAATAAAAAACTTCAAAAAAATGGGGGTACGGGTTACCTGGTCCCTCGTTATTAATTTTTTGCGAAAATAATTCGCATCATCCTTGACACTATATAATATACCTCAAATTATATTCTAAAAAAAAGACAATTTCGTCAACTGCACTCAGCAAATGCCTAAGTAAAAGTAGTAATATTGGAATAAATTTGTGTAAAGTATATTTAAATTATATTTTGCGTCCAGATAAGACACAGACTGAGAACATGTACTAAATACTTGATTTGTACATATATTAATATCATGCACAAGAAGTTCACCTTATAAAAAGTCGTGTGTGGGTATTACCCAACTACTAAACCACAGACTTGATTTATGTTTGTCCTTGACAATGTTTCTATTTTTTATCTATTTTTGTTTCTACATATTCTCGTGAAACCTTCGTTACGTTTATAATGAACCTCAATAAATTTGCTCACCACAGGATTAGCATCACCATTAAGACCGGCTGTTTTGGCATCTCCATTGGTTAACTCGAATCCGGGATTATCCAAACCATCGGTCTGTAACAAATGAATCAAGCATTGTATGGGTAGTATAATAAAAAATTACAGTACTTAACAAACATTTGCACAATATTGTTTGCATATTTGCCAACCATTTAGTGAAAAAGTTGAATGCACGCAATATGTTCCCAGAAATTTTATTTCATTTATTTGTATTACTCATAGTGAATCTAGTATTAAATCAATCATTTCTATTTAATCTAATTAACCACTTCCAAGAATTGTGTAAAAATGAAGCTATGTTTGTTTTGTTTTTATTATGTTATATATTATGTTATATACATGTTATTGTACATTTTAAATCAAGGAATTTAATTTATTATTATATTTCTGTCGTATTTTAGCAGTGCAAACAAATATTGTTATATTTGTTTTCAGCAAGAAACAAACAGAAATTTAATCTTCGAAATTATGATGCTATATTTAAAATATATCCTTATTTAAACAGTCTATAGCATCATTCCAATAATAGCTTCTTGGATTTTAAAGGGGGTTCTTACCAACCAATAGAATGCTTAGTTTTCGATCACGCACTTTTGTACTCCATCTGTTGGGTGAATAGAGTACAAGGTGTGTAAATTAAGTAATGAGACTGATATTTTTAATTGAATATAATTACAATTGAACGTCGTCTCCCTCGAAGTAACCCCCTTGAGAAGCCACACAGCGTTGGAGACGGTTCTTCCGTTCCTCATAGCAGTGCTGAAACTCCGATATTGGAATCGCCTTTAGCTGGTCGTTTACAACCGTTTGAATGTTTTCGAGTGCCCCAAAATGATGTCCCTTCAGATGAATTTTCAATCTTGGGAAGAGGAAAAAAGTCACGAGGACTCAAGTCAGGTGAATAAGGAGGCTGAAGAGCCACAGAAATATTTTTACTGGCCAAAGAACCGTTTATCGAAATTACTGTGTGACAACGCGCATTGGCATGATGCAGGATCCAATCGTTCTTGATGTTTGGTCTCACACGCTGGACCCTTTTTCGGAGTCTTTCGAGAACCTCTCGGTAAAAATGTTGATTAACTGTCTGACCTTGAGGCACGAACTCTTTGTGAGCGATTCCCTGGCTATCAAAGAAATAAATCAGCATGCTCTTGATCTTTGATTTGCTTATTCTTGCTTTCTTGGGCTTTGGAGAGCCTGAGGTGTGTCATTCCATGTTCCGGCGTTTCTTTTCCGAGTCATACTCGAACATCCAACTCTCATCACCAGTAATGACACGTTCCAAAAAATTTTCATTATTTTCCATCGATTCCAAAAAGTCAAGGCACCTTTCTCCCCGATGTCCTTTTGTTCCTGCGAAAGGTTTTTGGGAACCATTTTCGAACAGATCTTTGTCATTCCCAATTCAATGGTCAAATCTTGATGAACGGTGGTGTGAGACAAATTCAACTGTTCCCCGATCATTCCGACCGATCTGAACGCACAAGATCGCGGATTTTGTCGACATTGCCATCGGCTCTTGCAGTCGAAGGCCTTCCGCTGCGTGGCTCATCTCCCATTGACTCTCTTCCTTCTGAAAATGCCTCAAACCATCGCAGCACCTGGGCTTTTGGCAAAACACTGTCTCCGTAGGCCTGCTGAAGTTTTGCAAAGGTTTCTCCTGCACTTTGCCCAAGTCTGAAGCAAAACCTGATACCACACTGTTGCTCGAAATTAATGTCTTTCATTTGTAGAACGCACTACGAAAACCGGGTTCACGGAAAAAGCGACAACAGACAACCAAATGACTTGATCGAGTTCAAACTTGCACCGAACGCGTATTACAATGTCCACTTGTCGCCCCTCCATGATCCGTACTTTCCGTGTTGCCATATCAAACTCTAAATTGTCAGTCCCACTACTTAATGTACACACCTCGTATAGCTGAATGGAAAACCCCAGAAAACAAAAAGAATAAATAGCCACTAATTCACTCGTTGTAAATCCATAATAAAATATATTTTAGTTAATATATTCTTATTATTTTATTTTATATTTACTATTGTAAGAAAACGTTCTATTAATGTCAGAATGTGTAATACAATATGCTGCCACTACAGATTTGGAAATGTTTGACACATATGTACATATTGTTTATATTGAAGTATGCGGTTCATTGAACTTATTATTAGCGTATATAGTGGCTCAAATATCTAATTGCCTAGTGCTAAACTATAACAAATTAGGTAAATACATCTCTGTTGTATCTTTCATGGTTGATAGGCAAAACATCTATGAACTCCCAAAAATAAGATAATAATTATGTTACTGGTATTTGGGGTACTTAATAGATATCAGGAGTCTGGGTTTTATTATTATATGAATGCAATAAAATATTTATCGATAAAGAAATTTTAGAATATCCGGACAGACCTGTGTAATACCAATCATTTCATTTAAAAGATTCCATTTGTTTAAATGTACGTACATGCGATACATGTGCATAGGTAGCATATGCAAGTATTTATGGCTTAAGTAAGTATTTGATTAGTCTACTTACCTACTTGTCATTTTATATGAAGGATATGTATTTAATATATTTTATTTTAAAACAAGTAAGTCATGTTTATGGCTTAATTTTTATTTACGGCAATCCTTATCTCGTAGTCTTAGTAAGATTAAGAATCTGTTGTTAATGCTAACATTGTAGTCTATGTCTATCCGTCATAATAAACCGTAAAGAGGTGTAAAGAACTTTTGACATCAAGTTTTAGTTAAATATTGTTAATCCTCGATTTGCAATATTCATCGCCATCAAAATGTATAACATGATTATAATAATTATCGGTAAGAATGTAATAATCTTTCGTGTTTTTTTTTCTCCTTTATCTCATGTCGGGATCTCAATGACTAGGCTGCTAGTAAAAAACAATTTATTTAGAACGGATATGAATGTAAGCGTATGCAGTCTGACCTGTTCGAAGCTGTAACGCCTCTGTAAAATGTTTATTTTTTTTTATTATAACACCTAGAGCTACGGCAATCTGTCCAAACGGACAATAAGCATATGGTTTGGTTTGATTAAATCACAAATGACATGTGCAGGAAGATTGCTATGGGGAAGTAAGAAAATAATGAAAACAGTAGATGACTGTTGCATTTCTTACACAATAAAACAAACAATTTCCCGATTAATAAGAAATGATTCAATTCAATATATTTTATCGACACATGCGTCAAGATTAGCATCCCCATCGTTGCAACTGTTGCAGACCACTCCAACCGCAGAATGATTTTTGCACGTAAATGATTGGCACTTAATTGATGCTAACGATCTTTTTTTTCTCCAATGAACATAACCGACATACACAGCGTGACATCCTACTACCTTCTCGGTTCAACAGCCTGGCCGTAATTCACTTTGAGAAAAGCACTCACATCTTGAGGTAAATGTCTAAGATTTGACCTGAAGATAAGATGTTCTTTCATCAAGCTAAATGACGAATTCTTCAGGAAAATTCTTCGATGCTTAGAAGCCTTTGTTGGGCGAGCAAATTTGAATAAAATATGGGCACTTATACCGCCAATATTCATCAAACTATAGAAAACGACGCATGCCCATCTCCTTGTTAGTCTAGAAATCGAATAAGCGGCGCACAGTTTATCTACCGTGTCGACTCCGCCTTTGGTTGTGTTGTAGTCCAAGATAATCTGCGGCTTTCGGGTGTCAGGATCTACTTCGTAGTCGTCATGTAAATTTGCGAGCGGTATCACAGATTTATTTTTCCGTGGGACATAAGGAACCAGTGTCTCGTCTTTTTGGAATCCAAAAAGATAGGATTCCACAGCCTTATTTTTGTTCGGCAAGAATTTCAACTTTACTTTTCTTCATTGTGCCCAACATTGTTATTTTTTTCGTGATCAAATAGTCAGCAAGTGGTAGACTTATGTACCAATTGTCCATAGTCAAATGTCGGTTTGAGTTTTCTATCGGGGTGACTAAACGCTTTACAATATCTGTTGGGGAATTTGAAGCACCAAAAGGCCCATCATCTAAATGTTTTCCGCAGTATATTTCAAGGTTGGACGATAGAAGCTTTTGGCATCACATAAAGCAAACATCTTCATCCTATATTTAGCTGGTTTACTGAGAAGGTATTGAATAAAACCGCACCTGCCTCTAAATGGAAGCAGCATCTCGTCTATTGTAGTATATTCGCTCAAATTGAACGCCGACCTGCATTTGTTGACGAATGCTTCGAAAAAGTCACGAATCGCTGCCAGTTTGTCAAATTTCCTCCTTTCGGTTCTAGTGTCTCAGGCAACTAGTGATGAAGAGAAACCTCTTATAACTCATGACGCTTCATGCAATTCGGATGCCGGTACCATCGCTCGCAAAGATCTCTTTTACATTTGCATGATGAGATTTTTTTATACCAAACAAATATAACAGACCCAAGTATGCCATAAATTCGTGCTTGTCGATATTTTTGCAATTCCGGTCTCTAGAATATTGGTGCTGAATTCTGAGCTGTACTTCAAAATATCGTCAATCATAGGAATGTCCATAATTTTCAGGAAAGCTTCCTGTGTTCATTTTCAATACAGCGAGCTCGTTGAGCGACTCCAGCGTGTTCTTTGATAATGTTCGTTCTTTTGGTTTTTGAAGGAACACGCCATTTGGTTTTACGTCACTTTGTTGATTTGCTTTTTCCAACGAAAAACTCCTGAGCGGCTAGCTCCTTTTTGTGAGATTCCTCTGCAGAATGTTTCTGTTCGGTAGCACTATCTTCAGATTATTCCTGAATTTCTTCTTCTGAAAACTCGCTGTCACTTGAAAGAAAGTCATGTGGTTCTCTTCCTCTGGCTCATCAAATAAATGTTCGGCAATATCTTCCAACTCTTTTTGTGTGAGCAGTTTGACTCATAATACTAAATGTCTAGAACGTAAAAGTACATTTAGCTACGAAGAGAACGATATAAATGTGAAAGAAATCACAGAAAATAGTGTAGGTAATATACTCGCATGGAAAGGCGCGTATCGTAAAATTTATGTTCATGTGCAATTTCCCAAAATCTCTATTGATAATAAACACTGCTGTGCACACTCACTTGCCTAAAGTTTAGGGACGAACTGATCTTGGATTACGTGGGAGCTGAACACTCTTCACTGAATAGTAAGGGTAGAGAGAAGCGATGATGAATATTTGTCGTACATTTTACAACAGCGCGCCCGCTGAAAGGTTAAATTATAGGCTAAATTACTACATACTTTGTCTACAATGTGCGTGCGAACTTAATGTCTAGCTAAACCTGTTCAGCAGATCAGACGGATCGAACCTCTTAAGCTTTCGTGTACCATCTCGCTGCACAAGTTGGTTAGCCAGCATATTAGGATCTCTCTTGATAACTTGCGCTGTATGGTTTAGTTGTCTCCTTAATGGATGATACTGACATGTCACCCTGAATGACGAAGTTGGGCACATATCTTGAAGCATTAACTATTATACACAGCACTTTTGCTGAAATCTCTAGAGAATCTCAATATTGGATTCGGCAGTTATTCCCTACACCTGGATACCATATATCCAAGGATGGCTTTATAAAGTAACAGTTTGTTGTCCACAGTTAGTTTTGATTTTCGTCCGATAAGCCAATACATCTTGTGTAGTTTTAATCCAAGTTGTTTACGCTTTGTGAAGATATGCATGCGCCACGTTAATCTTCTGTCCAAATGCATGCCGAGATACTTTGCATATTGAGCTTGTGGTAGCTGACAGTCGTTTAGTTTAACCAGTGGGCATGTATCTCTTTTCAATGTGAAAGTAACATGTATGGACTTTGTTTCATTGGCTTTGATGCGCCATTTCCTATGCCAGTTATCGATTTTATTTATATTAATTGGTAAGTTTCTCGATGCCGCAGTTGGATTAGTATGGGAAGCCAAGATCACGGTATCGTAGGCAAAAGTAGCAACCGTTTTCAGTCGGGTGGTAAGCAGATCAGACGTATATAGTAAGTAGAGAACCGGGCCCAACACACTACCTTGTGGGACGCCTGCATTAATAGAAAGTAGGTCTGTATATTCACCTTCATATTTCACCAGAAAATGCCTATCACTTAGGTATGATTTGGGGATCATAAAATACTGAGAGCGAAGATTATTTTTTTGTTTAAATAGTTATACATCATGCCACACTCTATCAAAGGCCTAATGTCTAAAAAACCTGCTGATCAGTATCTCTTACCCTCAAAGTCCCTGTTTATTTGCTTGACTATTCTATGAAATTGCTCTATTGTTCCGTGCTGAATACGCAAGCCAAATTGATGATTTAGAATAAACTTCCTTTCGTTTATTACATGATTAAGCCTTACGAGGAAGGGCTTTTCAAACATTTTAGACAGCATAGGGAGCAAACTTATTGGTCTACCAGATTTAACCGGATCAGGTTGTTTACCTGGCTTTAGTATCATTACAATTTCCGCTACCTTCCATAATTTTGGAACATATATGACTTTGAACTTTATTATAGAGAGGTGCATTTGGTATGGTGTGTCCAAGAACTCTCTGATTTCATCCTCTTCCTCCGTGGTGATGGACGTTGGATATGTCTGGAAGGTATTTGACAGGTGTTGGACAAAGAGGTTTGCTTTTTCTTTATTACTTCTTGCCCAGTTATGATCCTCATTTCTAACTGGAGGAATTGGTTGGTGAATCTTTTTCATCTTTCGTGTGACTTTCCACAGTGAGTATTTCGTCGCTTCGGTTGCACTCAGACTTTTCAGGTAGTTTTGCATACTTTGATTTTGAATTGCTCATATCATTGCTTTTAATTCTTTAACTCCTCGAGGCCATGTGCAGAATTCCATTCTTTTTGAGCAGTTCGGTTATGTATTTTTCAAATACAAGATTTTTTTAAAAAGTGGTAGTTACTTATTAAAGCGAATAAAAAATAAAAGGTTCTTAATGTAATGAGATTTGGTACAAATCCAATTAAGGTAAATTCAACGGTAAAAAGGAATTAAAACATAAGCCTGAAATTTGCTCGCTTCCGCATAAAAAAAAGTTTGATCTAATGTGTGTAAGAAATATACATTTTACACCTCTGTAGTTTCAAATTGGTCACACTGTATATCCCTATATGTACGCATACACTGCAGATGTAAAAGAATAAGAGATGGAATTACATGTGTACATAAATAACCGTTTTCTATGCATAAATATTTTGCTCCGAACAGAAATAAGAATAACTAAGTCTAACATTTACAAGTTAGTGTATCATTCTAATCGCCTGTGTATAGAGTACCATGACCAGCCGAATGCCACAAAACAGATCGAAAGCAACTCAGCACAGATGAATATGTATAAAGGTCATTCACAAAAACCTGTTACAACGTAATATATTTTTAATTATCACAATTCCATACGTTCAAAAGGTAATTATACACAATAACTATTTAGCCATGACCTTCTGACATCAGCGAGGATATCTATTAGTCAGGATGTTAAGTTAAATCAGACATATTGGTCTCATTCATTAAAAAATAGATATGCTATTGTATATTTTAATAAATATTTTCACAAAGCATATAAAGATATACATTTGCTCACAACTACACAGATCAACGGCCGTTTCTATCTCATCCAACATCAACATGCACACACGCGGGAAGAAAGATTCACAAAATAAATTTAAATCTAATTTGATTTTTGTTGGATTAGCCTGAAATTTTAATTAAAGCAAATTATGATTACCATATCATGTTAGACGTGACTTATTGGTACGCTTCTTAGTTGGTCAGCAGCCATTGTAATTACGGAAAATAACAATAAAAACAAAATCAAAATTCTTCCGCAAAACAATCTAAGTGTAACCAATAAAGCCAGTTCTAATTTTAACTGTGAATTGTAGCGAGGCCTAAATAAAAATGGACAAAACAATTCTTACAATTGAAACTTTGCCATAAGAAAGCCAATTAAACATACATATCATCTTAGATAACCCACAAAGCAAAATTCAAATTTGCCGCAATTATTTCTAGTAACTTCAACATAATGATATCAAAATACATATTAATGTAATACAAAATTGTAGGTAATTTCATGCTTTGATGAATAAAAATACATAAAAATAATAGCGGCAAATTTGAATTTTACTTTGTGGGAAAGATATAAAGCATTGGCTGAATCAGTATCCAGCCTTCAAATACAGGTGGTTTAGCGAAGGGAAAATTCTAGAAGTGTGCCTACATGGTTCGAACATCTTCATGGCGCTATATAAGCGGACGTCCATCCGTATAGTGGATTATTTCAATTGATACAATTGATAGATCTTATGGCTTTTATGTTATGGCTAAACTGCTAAATATCGCATTAGCGATTAGCAAAAAATATGAACCTTTTTAGAAGATAGTAAAGAAACGACCTACATGTTGCGAAATTTATGCCGGTCACCATAATACAGAGAGATCAACAAATCCGGAGAACCACGTGACTGAAACTGTCGCCAACTTAAATTATATCGGTTGGTCACACTGTCTTGTGTTCCTAGATGACATGTAAACCATGTATAAGCCATAGGGATGAAAAGGTTATACAGAATTTGGCAACAAACAAAATGGCCGCAAGCCTAAGTGCCAACGCCAGGAATTGCTACCAACCATTAATAAACGAGAAATCGAATTCCAATAATGGAATTAATGTTGGCAATAAAACTGCGAAAAAACGTAATGCTTTATGTTGAAAATGCGACTAACCTACAATATTTCTAAATGTGATACTTTGGTAAGAATTTCAAGGAAATTTCCCATTGTTTTTAATAGATTCATTATAATTTCCCTTTCTCCACCCACTACGATATAGTGTCGCTTTTCCCGGTAGGCGCCGCTAGCGTGCCACAACCAACAATAGTGTTAGACGTCATTCTTTGTACTCTTCTAAACGTAAATAATAAATTTTGATTTTTAAATAAGTTTCTTAGGTTTAATTTGCCAATTTAATAGACATGCCTAAGAATCACGACTATTGTACATTTCGTGATTGTCCAAGCGTCTATAGGGGTCCAGAATCAATTCGCTTTCATAGGTTCCCAAAACATCCACCAGCATTGGAAGGAAGGAAATATGTCACCTACACGATTCCGCAAATGTACAATATCTTCGAATATGCTCTAGGCATTTCCATACTTCTGATTATAATTATCATTCTCTAAAGAAGTACCTTAATCGTGATGCTGTCCCTCATGCACCCTTTTCAAAAGTTAGTAATGATGGATTATCTTCCCTATCATCCACTTCCAAAAATGAACCAGGTAATTTACTTTCTTTAGAACCAGGTAGTGACCATTTATCATTGAATACAAGTTTTGAACTAGTCGAACATGATTATTGCATTTCGCCTACACTTTTACTTCTTCGGACAATAATTTCATCATCTTGTCTCTGTCACCAACACAAAATGAAGAGGCGCCATCGTCAATTCTAACAATTCAAAAGTTTGTTATATTTATAATTACTTACATGTTTCTTTTTCTGTTTTTAGAAATAATTTTTATTCTAGAGTTTGTGCGTTTTTTTATATATGTCTGTGATTTCTGCTAATTAAACAAATTGGTCAATATTTTCACCTAGTGTTTAATTTAACAATGTCCTAGCTAAATTTTTAATTATAATTTTTAATCTTTCACTGTGTTACGACTGTTAGTGAAAAATTTTATTCTCAGAAATGATTAAAAGTCGAATTAAAAATGTAGTCACGGCATTATTAAATTAAATGATTGATGTAAACACGACGCATTATTAGTAGACGTATCACACTGATGAGATTAAGGAAAATCGAAACATATTAAATGTCGCGCCATATTTCGTAAGCACGATTCCGTCGTACTCCCATGTTTGGCCGTGTACTAACGCGCAGGGCGCTGTATTGTAATATCGTGAAGTTGCGTGTTTCCAGCGAAATGTACAGAGCTCGTGTTTCTCTCTAATTGACTTTCTCTGGTATAAGCTGATATGCCGGCTAATAGTATTATTATTGCCAACCCATACTGCAAACTAACAAAATCAACCTTAAAACAATAAATTACTAAATTGACGGGTCACGTGGTTGTCGGGCTTTGTTGCTCGCACGGTATAACCATTGATTGTTATTCCTAAACAAACTACTTACTTGTTTGAATGAAGACGAAAAGTAGCAGGCGTCTTTTATGACACTAGTAAGGCCTTCGACATTATCAGCCATCAGATCGAATTAAGTAAATAAGAATCCCTTGGGGTTAGGAGAATCTCTATTGACTATAAACTAATTTTAGGTAATAGACAACAGTTTGTAAGTATTAGAAAAGTGGAACGCGGCATGCAGAAAGAGTTTTCTTCTTCATCTACCTTGATTACGAGAGGCAACTCCTAAGCTACTAAACTGGGCCTATCTTTGTGCTTTATGCTTGACATATCGCGTATGTGTTTTATCTATTAATATGCAAATGACACGTCATGTGTTATAAGAGGTACAGATTTTACAGCATATCTCCCATGGAAGATACCGTAAATCGAACTCTCAAGATTTGGTGTACAAATAACTGTTTGGAATTAAACACAAGTAAATGAGTTAAAATTTTTAGGTGTAACCTCAGATTTCTGTTTGTCCTGGATTTATTCCAAAAAATGTTAATTCTGCTGTCTATGTTATTTTAAATCTGCGTATTTGGGTAAACCTCGACATCCTAATGTCCTATCATTTTGATCATGTGTACTCCAGGATTAGGTATACTGATTTGAATGTGAATCGTATGTTCAGGGTGCAAGAGAAATTTATAAAATATCTGTTATCAAAACCAGCAAATAAGCTGTTATTTTTCGAAAAGTAGATATCGCCACCAACCCTATAATTATGTGCATTTGGGCACATCAAAGGAGAGCTCATTTTAGCAAAAACAGTGCGTATTACAAGGCAATGTTCAGCAAATGGCCTGTGCCTAAAGGGATATTATTTTTAGGCATAGGTCATTTGGTAATTTATTGATCAATAAAATTGTTCAATAAATTACCATACCACATAAAAACGAAACCAAACTTCTAGTCGTACAAGAGCGTTCTGAAGAGATTCTTGCTCGACGGATGTATTTATTCATATGAAGAGTTTCTTAACGTATGGCTGTTTAACGTTTAACTACTTATTACTAATTACTCTAAGTTACCAATTTTGACAAATCTTTTATCATGTGACATGATCTATAGCAATAAATTAATATTTTTATTACAGTGATATAAAAATATAAAATCATTTATCATAAAAACACGCAGCTGTTGGTTACTAACGTAGACAAGTATATATGTATGATTGCATTGATCAAGGTTCTTACTATTGCACCAGACCATATCATGAGTAATGTATCCAAATATTAACATCTAAGACAAACGAAAATCCGAACCACACGTCACTAGACCATCTCTTACGGAAGCCTGAAACGTATTAGACAACGCAATCTAGTCATATTATTTTTTAGCATAGAAATCAAAAATGAAATATTAGGGGCAGTGTTTATTTAAAATAAGAAAGACAGTGTCTGTTCACTTATGCTCTATATATAATAAATCAGTGACTGAATCGAAAATTGAGATCAAACAAAAACATAATGCATTTAGTGCTGTGTTTCTATCGGGACATTTTGGAACACGTTGTGGTTAGCTGAATTGTAAAAAATCATCTCATCTGCATGAAATAATTATAGCAAACAAAACAAAATTGCCTGTTAGCTGCCTTGGAAATGTTGAAATACAAACAGTTGTATCTGGTAAGCTACATAATGTAATTATCATGAATGCCTTGTGTGTACCGGGACTTACCACTAATTTGCTATCAGTGAGTTAATAAGAAATGGAAATACTGTCAAGTTCAGTGATAAAGGTTGCTGTATTTACAATAGAGGTAAAGATGTGATTGTAACAGCAAATCTCGTAGATAATGTATGCAGATAAGAGCAATACTTCCTGAACTATACAATCAAAGATCCAGATTGCTCAATAGGTAATGAATTTTATAAATATTTGCGTAACAAGTTTTTTACCTACAGAATTTTTCGTTTAACACATTTGTCAAAGAGAAATTACATTTAGTCATTATTGACAGGTATAGAATTAGAATATTCTCTAATTTAGCTCAAGCTTAAGTTCTGCCAAAAATCATTAAATAAACTTAATAAACCATCACTTTGATTGCATTAATTACTAATGTAAATGTATAATATTACATTAATTTTGACATAGAATAAGCATTAACAACGCAGGAGATGACGAAAAGTTGAACTAGTAGATAAAACACAAAGATATAAATCATTTTTTGATTTAAACAAATATTGTGTTCAACAAACGTTGAAACGTTATAATCTCATATATGCGCAAACAATTAGTCATTTTGAAATAGAAATAAAATATTCTAGACTTAAAACCATCCTGATCTCCAGAGAAATAATATATATGTTCAAAGTTAATATATTACTATTGTTTACTAAAATTAAATATATGATTTATTTGAAATAAGTAAACAAGTGGTTAAATTGTCAAAACAAGATATTATAAGTTTTAAATAAAATATATAAAAACAAATAAACAGATATGTTTAATTTAGGAAATTATTTTTGCGCAACAAAAGATCAATCACGAAAAAATATGCAGTCCATTTATGAATTCGAAAGATAACCAAATTATGGGATCAATAATCCTTGCAGTGCAGACATAAATTTTCAATAAGATAGTTTGAGAAAAATTAAACAAAATAATAACTACATAAATACCGCAAAATTCATCTGACTAATTTTTATGACAATTTTAGAAGAACATTGGGATGTAACTGTAACAAACAAATCACCACTTCTCCAAAAATATTATTATTGTTAATTAAAATTCATGTTACATTCATTGTAAATTGTAATAGAATTTGTTATAATTTGGTATATAAATACCTTTATCACCATAAATATAAATACATATGTTAAGAATTTATTAAAATAATTCAATTAGAGCCAACATTTAATTTGATTGGATCAAGTGCTATACTAGATTTTTTTTGTGATCCACGCTTTATATTAATATACCTATAGGAGAAAGTAAGATCACAAAAACTTACTGTTTTAAACGACATCCTATATCAGGATTATTTACATAGATCACTTCACTAACATTCGAAAAGAAACAAAAGCGAACTTTAAAACTGCACCGTATCAATTAAACAATAAACTTGAGAATGGTAAATTTATTGCTCCATATCTATACTTTAATTTTTCTAAATTTCCCCCACTTTTGTGGCCCGTCATTACCTCCACCGATACCTTACGCTTCTGTCCTTAACCATCAAACAAATTGTTACGGAGATATTGCGAGGAAACAGACAGCGTAAACAACTCTAGATTGTAGTGTTGTTAAGTTTCCGGAGTCGCTAACTGTAACCGGAGAGCCTTCGAGAGTGAAACTGGGAATTGAAATGATTTTGTTACAAAAGTAAAATAAATCGAGGCCGTAGTCACTAGCACAATGTTCTTTATATTTTTAAGAATTTCACGGCAAGGTTTCGGTACCATTTACTTTTTATTATTAGTGAATTTCTTAAACGCAGCCAGTGAATGTTCATTTCATATTGATTGCCACACGCTCGTGTCTTAAAGCATAATAATACAAAACATTTTCTCGTAACGGTAAATTAAAGCATTTATGCTACTTATTTTTGTATGCCTGTTTATGCGTGGGTATATGAGTTTGCATGCATGATACTGCGACAATTTTTAGTATTTACATTTTTTAGTATTTAGTGTAAATTCAAATAGCACGTTTGTAAAATTCATAACAGGTATTACATATTGACAAAATGAACTGAGTACTCACACTAGTTAGTGTATCTACGTTTAATCCACCTTTCTATACGCGACATTTTTTTATAGGAAGTACACATTTCTATAAAGTATTCTAAACATCATAGTTCACCATGCTTAGTCCACCTGAAAGTCCTGAAAGTACCAGTAACATTATTAAGATTCCGCTAACTCAGAGGTTGGAACCATTAGCTGCATTCAGTTTTGAGACAAAAACAGAATTACTGTATTCCTCAAACTTGTTGAGTCGATTAATTCAAGAGCCAATTTTGTTGAGTGGCGTCTACAAAAAAAATGTAAATGTAAATGTAAAATGTGTAAATGGGGGGAGGGGGTAAGACTGTGACTGCCATAACAATAACGAATTTCAATATCCAGTCATTAAATAACAAAATGGAGCTCTTAAATATTTTTAGCAAAGAACAAGATATACAAATTATATGTTTGACAGCACTGGATGAAACTTGAAACAATATCCTGTATTGATATGGTTGGCTACCACCTTGGGGTGGGGTTCTGCAGGCAGGAACACATGCACGGAGGAAGCGCAATAATCTTAAGAAATGATATTGTTTCTCGGGAATTGCCGGAAATTGCACAACTATCTGTAGAAAGAAGTATAGAAATGTCTAGCGTTGCTATAGAGTCACATAAGATCGTTATTGTGTCTCTCTATAGGTCACCGACGGGAAAAATGGGGGCGTTCATGGATAGGCTTAGACGGGCTTTACTAGTTATAAACACTATCTATACGTCTTTCGATATTGTTGTTGCTGGCGAATATTAATTTTATAACGACGTCTAAAGATAGGGACAACGTCCTTGATTTGTTGAATTCATTTGGACTGGATATGGCATTTTCTGAACCATCCAGAAGGAACCGCGTGAGTGAGACCTGCATAGACAATATATTTCTCAGTGTAAATTGGGTGGAGCAGCTGACCGTCAATCCTCATATGTCGGATCACTATGGACAGGTACTAAAGATTGAGTTAAAAACCCTACAAAATAATACAAAGAGATTACAAAAAGTGCGTAAAATAAACGTAACTAACTCATACCTGTTCCGCGAAAGACTGAGCCAATTAAATTGGGAGCACCACATAAATCACATCTCCATACGATGCGCATTTTCGACCTTTCATGATGTTTTTCACCGTACGTTAGACGAAATAATACCAGAAACGGAAATAAATATAAAGCAGGCACAAGAGCTGGTATATTGTTTACACCTCTTATTTCACAGTTAGCCAAGTGAAATAAAATAATGTAATGTTCGGGTTACTCCTCCCGCACAAAGTATTAATTAATTCAGGTCGACACGTATTTCGGGAATACGTGGATTCTCATTATCAAGTCGAATAACCGAATGAGCGCCAAAATCACTATAAGCTAAACACATGCACTACTTTTTCTTCTCCCTTCGCCTCTCTCCCTACCCCTAACATATGTACAATTTTCTCCCACAGCCCGGGCGCAAAAAATTCTTAGAAGGACCAACCCGAGTTTCTGAAGCGTACGCTTTTATTACTCATAATAAATCCGTCAGAACAGAAAATGACAGGGGCGCTTCTTCTCGATTCAGGTTCTTATTCTTTTTTAAAGTAGATGGATTCGTAAGCATCTAGCTCGCGCGTCGAAGTTATCAATTTCATTAATTTTAAATTGTTTCATTTCCGGGTTGTCTTTAGAATTTCCTAAAAGGTATTATATATATCATATTTTCGTCTTTTACGACTCAGCTAATTCCTTCCCTTTTTTATTTTATGAAAAGGTGAGATTAAAAAATTATTTTTATTGCGAGGTTCTACCGGAGTAAGCATTATGGAGTTCTAAAGTGTTGTCTATATTAGACGTTGTGTTTGCAATGTTTTTAATATATTTTAATTCTTTTTGGAATCTGTTTTGACCTAACGGGAATTTAATTAATCTATTTACCAGGAAATTAATCGCGGACATCTTATGTTATTGCCAATTGTGAATCTGTCTGTGTTGGTTTCTTTTCTGTTTATGTCTATTTCTAATTTACTGTTATTCTCAATTACTAAACTATCTAAGAAAGGTAGACGATTGTTCACTTCTTTTTCCGCTGTGAATTTAATCCAATCAAAGCGCGAGTTTAATTTTGTTAGGAAATTTTCCACCGTATATTTTGTGGTACCAAATATCGTAAATATATCATATACGTGCCTCAGCAAAATTCTCGGAAAATAATCTCCGTCCTTTTTCAATTCATAAACAGAACGGCGACAGCGGATTTTTCATTGCCGTACCCTCCAACTGTTCGTAGAATTTGCCTCCGATTTGAAAACGGTTTTGTGACATGCATAACTTCGTTAATCTGATATATTCCGCAATTTTAATATCCTCGACTTTTCTTAAGAACTCTATAATTTCAGGGATCGGTATGCTCGAAAACAGTGAACAAAAGTCAAACGATACAAGAATCTCCCCTTCAGTAATTCCTATATAAATGAATAACCTATGTTATTCATTTTATTGGCAAATTCCAGCGAATTTTCTACTACCAAACTTTCTACCTTACGTGGGAGATTCTTGAATTAGTTGACTAGCCATTTGGACAAACTGTAAGTGGGCGAAACAATGCCTGATACGATAGGTCTCATCGCTTTACCCGGTTTATGAATTTTAGGCAAACAATACATTTTCGGAATTGCAGGGTTAGAACTACTGAGTTTTCTTTTTAAATTCGCGCCTATTAATCTTTGACACTCTTTGATTGTGTCTTTAACCTGTCTAATCATCGCGGGTAGAGGGTTCTTTTTTAATTCTTTGTATGGTCCTGCCGATTTCATTGCGTTGACTCGCTCATAATACTCTGATTTATTCATAACGACTACCCTATTCCCTTTATCTGCTTTTAGATAAAAACAATCCCTTTTTCGCAAACCTTTAATAATTTCGAGATTCGCTTTCGTAAAGGGAAGAAAAAGTAGTGCATGTGTTTAGCTTATAGTAATTTTGACGCTCATTCGATTATTCGACTTGATAATGGGAATCCACGTATTCCCGAAACACGTGTCGTCCCGAATTAATTACTACTTTGTGCGGGAGGAGTAATCCGAACAGTGTGTTTATTGTGCTGCCCCACAGTCCTTGCAATCTTTACTAATGTAATGTTGAAAGTACTTACGATTAAATTTTCAACAGCAAAGTGACTTTTTCGTGTTTGTTATATACTAAATATGATTATATTTGGATGGTTATAGGGCATACGAAATTTAAGTGTTTAACTCTAACAATTGGCGATGATATAACATAACTGTATTTTGAGATCGCATTGAGAATATTTGCCTTATGGTCCCTAGTTAATGTTGCTATACGCAATACGCTGATCTTTTTGTTAGATGCTAATATGAATATGCCCCCTTAAAGACGAAGTGTATGGGAGGAAACCACCGACTATTGGAAATCAAATACAAATACTAAGCTGTGTGTTAGAGTGTTTCAGTTAGACTCCAACCGCATCATAATGAGGACGGGAAACACCTAAGAGTATAAGAAATGAAGTTACGTATATATTGTTGCGTAAATATAAGCAATTCCTGAAGAAAAGGTGGTTAAGGTCTACGCATAAAGGACCGCACCCTAACAGTTGGAGCTTATCGCGAATATTTTAGGGACCGCACGCTGGGGCGAAAAACCTTGAAACCAAGCATTAATTTAAAAAATAAATTAGAATAGAAAAATGTTTTGGTATGACATAAATAATCTCTATATATAGACTCACATAACCGCAAATTCCTTTGACATGATAAGAGACTAGGCTGATCACTAATGCCGTCAAAAATAAACTGTCAGCTGTTTTAGTTCTATATCAAGGAATATCGTGCACTGTTGATTATATAAATATAAATTGTGTTCCTAAAAGAATTAGAATCAGTTCAATTTTTTGCGGTAGTTTCCGATTTACTTGAGAAATATCAAATGTGAATGTAACCATAATTGATTTACTATTTGCATTTTGCTCTAAGAATAACTTCAAATGTTATTATTAAAACTCATAGGGAACTTTTCGTGATCAGATTCCAAAATAATACGACCAGTTAATTTTTCTAAAAAACCACCTAACACAACCTATAAAATGCCCCGACGATCAACTTAAAATGTTAAATAACAACGTCATTTTAAAAACGAATTTAAATTTAAATGGGTGAGTGCAGACAGTTCAACAGATATATTTCTCAAAAAGTATTCTAATTGGATAGACACATCTATTTCTTTTATAACTAATTATCTGGACCGATTAAAAGAAGGCGTCCCACAATTTCTTTTGAGAACGGCACAGAACGAACTAAACGCAGAAAGAAACTGAAGAGCTGCTAAAATCTGTTGCAGAACTAAGTTATCTTACGCAAACGTCCTTAAGAGCTTCTGGAAATTTGAATGCGGTAAAACTTTTAAATGAAGTTACTAAATCCAGTCAAACCCAGGCAAGTGGATTTTTAAAACCTTATGGAAACTCTGTGGATAGTCAATTCCAAAAAATTACAGTAGAAGAAGAAGTCCTTGCTTTATTGGTGGAAGCCAAGTTATCGAAACGTCAATATAACCTTATAAGAACGAGCGCTCCCGAACGATTTTCATCACAGTGACTCATCTAGTATCTCTGACACGGTTCATTAGTATGGGCCTTGACGAATAGTAATAAATTGATGTAATATATACAGATTTTGCTAAGGCATTTGATATTTTTGATCATTCCATACTCATCGCTAAGCTTTCTGCAATGGGTTTCTCTGCCTCCATCTGTCAGTTAATCATTTCTTACTTAGCCAGTAGGTCGTGCTATGTTTCTTACAATTAGTATAACTGTAATAATTTTGTTGCCACTTCTGGATTTCCCCAATGGTCAAATCTTGGCCCCTTCTTTTTCTGTGTATAGATAAAGGATCTCTTATCGCAGTTGTATTGTAAGGTGCTTGCATATGCAGATGATCTTAAAATCTTCCGGAAAATACTGTCTTCTGATGATTGCACTGTACCGCAACATAATTTAAATCTTTAGTTCTTGGAGCGAAACTAATAAAATCCATCTTAACATTAATAAATGTGCTGTGATGTCCTGTTTCAGAAAGAACAGCGTCTTCACATTTGATTATTGCATCAACCAACACGTCATTGGCGAGCTTACCACAGTTACATATCTCGCTGTTTGATCCTAAGCTAACGTTCTCTAGTCACATATGTGAGGCTGGTTCTCGAACTATCAGCTTTGTCATTCGCTCCTGCAAACATTTTTTCCGATATGTTTACCCTACACGCTTTATTTTATTCCTTCGTACGATCTAAACTTGAATATGCATCGCTAGTGTCGTACCCTTATTATGTATATCAGCAGTTGGCAGTTGAAAGAGTTCAGAAGAGGAGGGAAAGTATTTCGAATTTAGACCTACCGCCAACTATCCCTAACGAGACTGTGATTATAATATTCTACTTCAGACACACAACTTTCAGCGATTATCTGACAGAAGAGAGTGTACAAGAGGAAGTTTTTCAGCAAAACTTTTCAATAATGAAATTGACTGTCGTACATGGTTGGATACGCTTTTGCGAATGCATTCCAAACTTGTCATACAAACTTTCCATCAAAACGTAGAAGCAAGAAGTGACGATAACGTTATAGTCGCGGAAAACAAAGAACGCATTCAAAGATTATTTAGGGAGAAAACTTGACTTAATATGGATCTTCCTAAGCCCCTAAGAATATTTATGGCTGGTATTGTATGCCACCTATACTTCAATTTTTTTATACATAGGGCAAATATAGTCTCCACAACTTTGTTGACCATCGGCCAGTTGAGAGGCACAGGAAGCACGTAACAAAGACCTCAGGAACTATCGTGAAACATTTTCAAGATAATGCAGCCGCGAAAAGTAAGTTATCAACGCACCTACTTGACATTTGTCGTTCTGACGTCTATTTGGTGTCGATAGTTTTCGCCTCCTTTAACCTACCTATACATCTGTCAAATCGTATGATATGCTTTGCAATGCTGTCGCAACCATATCATGAAACGATGAAATGTCAAAAGTCGGTTGTTTAGTTGAAAGAACTATATGCACAGACGATGTTGCACTTCTACGTCAATATGTAGCTGGCAGAACATCTGTTAGTATTACCCTTGTATTACCACAGACAAAATAACTATGTTACCTTGTCTGTGGTATTACAGATACTTATAAATCTTTAGGTCACTGGAAATTTAACCTTGGTGTAACAGTTGAATGTTATAAGAAGTATTTTGAAAGCAAAAAAAAATAATAATATCACTTCTATATTTTTTTTTTTGCTAGGTAATACAAGATTATTCATTGGAGTTGTGTTGGAGGAAGCCGGTGACAGGTATGTAAATATCAAGGATATATCCAGGAAATAAAACATCTTTAAACATAACCTACACGATGTAATATTATAAGAATCATATAAGACTTTTTCGAAATAATATTCAAGACCACACAAATGCGTTTGAAATTCCAGATTATAATTTCAAACAGTTATTTAGACTTGATAATAGTAAGATGTAAATATCAATTATATTCGTTGTTACGAAACTGGTAACATGTTTTGTTTGATCAAACACATACAGAAAATATAAATTACATTTTAACCATAATTTTATTTTATAAAATCAAAAAATATTAAAAGACTTATTTTGTTATTATTCGTAACTTTACAGATTCGTAACTTTTTTAATCTGTAAGAAATTGGACAGAATTGACCCAAAAAAACAGTACTTGTCCCAATTGAACTGCTACTAATGATGCCAACATTAGAGTTAGAGTAACATGTAGTAAAATATCCCACAAAGAGAAGCATAAATCTATGACATAGCGCAAGAAAAGCCATAAATCAGTAACGGGAAGGCCATTACATTATAATAAAATTCCACTAAAATACACATATATGTTATGTGTAGAACAACGAGCATGAATGTAGTCGCGATTCCTGTATTTAGAAGAATTTCCGCAGAATGGCTCTAATCGTAAATCTGTCAATTACAGAGTTCTGTAGCTCTACAGAAGATTTTGTTACTATTTAGCTTTATTAGCTTTTTTAAATTACAATTAAATAAATAGGGACGTGTTACTTTGAACCCAAAAAGTTTAGATTATTTATCATTTAATGAAAATTAGTACTTAGAATAAAATGTTTATATCAACTTGATAAGTGTGAGGTTTTGCGCCAGCCAATTTATTTAATTTATGAAGATGTGACTAGTTTAGTAATACCACCAGGTAATATTACCAGGAAAGGTTGCGTGAATGGAAATTTTACGAGTACGGCAATGGTATTTTATAAGTTTCGTCCGTCTAAGAAAATCCCAGTTACACCATCTACGAAAATGTTATATATTCGAACTATACATAAGTGGCGTCAGCGGTACATCCCGTGTTCCAAATCCCACCCTATGGGAGGGAGGCGACGGATGGTCAGTCGGTCATTGCTATAAAGTGGTGAGTGCTACATGTGTCAATATCAGTGAATTAGGTTGTAATAAGCCCTGAAAATTACAGATAAAACTTTTACTGGAATCCGGAGCTAACCATTGATACATACATCATTTTCTTACATATTCAATATGCACAAACATCTTATCATAGTATTGAAAGTTATAAAACCACGAGCGTGATTCTAAAAGTTCTACAGGTATGATACAGAAATTAGTACTATAAGTTTAGTGCTATGTCGTAAATATCTTAAAATTTAGTAAAGATAGGGAAAATACGATAAGATACGAAAGTAAGAAACAATCCATATCATATCAATTCATATATGTTTCTTTTACAATAAATAAAACGTTTTTGATATAATAATAAATTTAATTGAACACTAAACACCAGAACGGAATGAATGATTCAAGAATAACTCGTGAAATCGATAAATTATGGACAGCATACATTTATTTATAATAGAACTTGAAAAGAATCTTCGGTGATTGTAATCGTCGTAAGCAAATATTCCGCCAACAAATGAAATCTAAACCCTTATCAGTGTACGATGGTGGTACAATGATGAGGGTTTAGTAGCCCGAAACAGCTGTCTGTACGTGAGGATGTCTATTGCTATACAATCAGATGTGTTGTGTGATCCCAAAAGTATGTTTATATATTTTTAAATAAATTTATATACTCTCAATATATAAAGCTGTCAAATTATTATCTAAAGTGGGGCGCCAACAGACTGTTGAGTGTATTCAAAGGTCTGTGGAGTCCAACTAGGTGAAAACGTCCAATCCAGAGAAATTTTTCTAGGAACATCAATATCCTAATTTCATTGTTCTGATCTAAAGTACCTCCACTTGCTTTGTCATCTTCATCCGAACTTGTGCCGCTGGTAAATATGTCATCATTATCATCCTCTTCCATCATAAACGATTGGCTATAAATTCCAGCTCTTCGTGCGATACAATGCCTTTTGGTTTATACATTTTCGTGGTATTTATGATTGCACGGTATTCCAAAGGTTTACAAACATTCAAACTAATCGCGAATATACTAAATGCGAGTATATTACTAACATGATACTTTATACTATATAATCTTGATATAATGCCTTTTGGTTTATACATTTTCGTGACATTTATGATTGCACGTTATTCCAAGGGTTTATAAACATTCAAACTAATCGCGAAAATACTAAATGCGAATATATTGCTAACATGATACTTTACACTATACAATCTTGACCCGTAATCTTACGGGAACCTCTAATCTGGAAATACCCACTTGAACCGTCCACAGGGCTCGGAAGTGTAAAACTGCAACCGAACGACAGGGTTAAGAGTATAAAATACAGAGTGTGATATTGCTACAATGATAGGTAGTGGGAATATTGACGTGCGTTGAACACCCGGATAAGGATCGGTACACAGGGGGACTCGCCGTTTGGCGTCGTACTGTGCAAATCCTCCTCAAGCTTTTCTCATTTGGTAAAATAAATCACTATAACGATCCCACGAGTTTTTGTGAAAGCACACCTTAGAAGACGATCAATATGACAAAGTAAGTGGCATAGCTAGTTATTTGTATATTAATTCAGGTTTATTTGCGAGTGTTCACCCCTAAGCTACCCTTACGAGCCCTTTAGGTACGTAGCATTTTGGTGGATGCGCCAGGCACCGATCAAGGTACCTTTCGCACTTATTACACAACACAGAGATGCTTCGGAGATACTTCGTAACCGTTCACGCCGCTCATAAATTGTTATTAACAAACATTTAAATAATACTAAACAAAAACAAATATTAATCAATCAATTTGGCAGTTGCGAATTTTTAAAGAAAATAAATTGTTTTTTAAGTAACAATAAAATCGGTTGCTACCGTTGAAATAATTCAAATTTACATAGAATCTGAAGCAGATAAAAAAGGTAATGCTTTTGCCAGCAAGGCTAGCAGCAGTGAAAAAGAAAAATGCCCTAAGAAATTCCACAGTAACAACAGAGATGGGAAAGTTGGTGACATTGGTAACAACCGGCAGTCAGATGTCAAGAAGGAAAACATAATCTGTTATAGGTCTCGGCAGCAGGGACATTATGCGTCTGGCTGTCGCGAAAAAAGAAACGGCAAGTTTAGAGCTAAGTATTTGACCATCCTGCATTTTAGTTGTTGTATAGGTTGCGCCATCTGTGTGTCGGTGGTGCATACATGCTTTACTTGATATTTGAATAAAGTAGTCTTGAATTGCTTTCCAAACGTAAAGCACCATGTTTTATTTTTCAACACATTACGTGTTTGATATTTACTATTCAATAATTTGGGTAATTAATTTCCTCTTTAAATATTCGAGATTCATAAATGGCAAAAACGGCCGACATCCTTAAATGGTTCTAACAATGTTAGAAATTGAAACAATCGACTCTCGGATGGCTAGTATTATTTATCTCTGATAGGCATGGCGCATCAACAAAGGTATTTGTAAGCGTTCGTTAATTGAGTTATGGGATCTCAATCTAATTTAAAAATCATCTTTTATGATTAAGCAAGCAGACTAATTTGGTAGCTGCATTCGCTGCTTAATATCCTAAGAGTGCGTTATGGTTGTAATGTAGATTGCGGGAAAAATCGACTTTCATTTCATACATATCTCCAATTATTTAATTATGCTTTATAATAGAATAACAAGGGGATGTACAATTGTATAACCGCGGGAGACGAAAATAATCATTGTAAGAGTGTCAGTACAGTAGTAACATTTTGTAAAAAAAGAAAAGATCTAAAATATTCTATGATTTGTGAGAATTATAGGAAATGGGATCATATAAAACCACAACAAGCGGCTATATTGGAAATATGGTAAGGAAAACCTTTACTAATTAATAGAAGTGTAGCACCCTGTTCGAAGATGGCACCACCTCATTTTCATTAAAAATATTTCTTTTAGTAATAGCTGTAGTGGCAATACTTATTTATTCCATATAATTTGTTAAGGGGCGCATTCAACGAAATTTTATATGAAAGAGTAATAGAAAATTAATTCTGTCATTAGTGTACACCAGCCTCATAGAATTCATGTGACAAATAATTTGTTTATACGTTTTAAATCTCTTAAGCAAATATAATAGAGAAAATTTATGTAAATAAATGAAATTAGAAAAGCTAAATAGCACAATAATTTTCTTTTCTTAATCAAAACGCGCGCATTCTGGCTTAACAAACACATTCCCTTTCCGTCTCTACTACCCTTGTGCATATATATACAAGGCTACTACTCCTGCCAACCTTTACACTAAAATATATCTAACATTTATTTGGCGGCAACATTTAATTTAAAGCATTAAAAAGGCAACAATAAATTGTCAAATTCGAGTTGCACATCATTTCATAGTCGCGTCATGTTCTTTGTAAAGGTCACTCACAATTAGAAAGGAATTCTTTGTAAAAATATTTATTCATTGTCACAATAGTACTATATAAATTAGTTACATTACAGAAAGTAACAATAAAGTTTGTTATACCATGCCATCAATCAATTGAATTTATAATTGGGTATGCTTTGTGTTTATCCACAATCAGCTAATTAGTACTGTCAGTGTTAGTAAGCAAGATTTGATCAATGTCTTAATAAGGAACACGAGTGATTTTAAAATAACTTTCGGTAAGAAAATGTTCGAAATTTACAAAATTTGACAGTTATTATAATCTGAGACTAAAATACCGGACCGTTTTACCAAACGGTAGGTCCTTGAGTTGGTTATCAACATTCCAAACCAACCCAAAGAATACGCCTTGA
>JARFOC010026524.1:0-33982 GCA_031763485.1 Osmoderma eremita
AATAATATATTATGATCAACATTGTCAAACGCTTTTGACAGGTCAATAAACATGGCAAGGCAAAGACGGTTTAAGTCATGTCACGTGATATTTGATTAACAAAAGTGCGCAGCGCGGTATTAACCGAGCGATCCGCAAGGAATCCATGCTGCTAATTCGTAAAGAGATGAAATTTATTAAAATAAGAAAGCAGCATTTCATGCATTAATGTTTCGAATAATTTAGAAAAGTTAGGTAGGTGTTGAAATAGAATTGGCACTTCTTTTAATTATAAATGATGGATTTAAATCGTATCCAGTAGTCATAGAGTTATTCAATCTATTAATTGATCTCAGTATGTCATTTTCGACAACTGGAGATGTGAAAATACATTTACCCATTTGGATAGGCTCCATACTACACTCAGTATCATCTGTAGTGGAAATAGCGCTCTGTTTAAATCTCCTATTGAAATTGTTGCAAAGAACAGAAAGATTATTTATTTCGGGCAATTTCCTCTCGCTCGTTAAAAGAGGCGAGTTATGTCTAATAACCTCCCAAACAGCTTTAGACATGTTCTGACTAGAGAATATGTAGTAGTCATTACAGTTTTCTTTCTGGGCATTAATTGCATTTATATAGAACTTTTCGTATTTGGCAAACTCAATTTTAAAGATCGGATACTTACTACTAATATTTCGCATGAATGGTAAATTATTCCTTTACTGAATTTTACCTGGTGTAATCTAATTTGTGTAGTTGGTTTTGCTTTGATATTTCACTAAAGGAAAACATATGTCCATATAATAGTTAAATATGTCAAGAAATTGTTTAGAAAGCTTTATCAGGACAGATCGATTCATATACAGGGAGCCATGTTTCGCTATTTAAATAGCTATCGAATATATGTAAAGAATTTAAACTATATTTACGTTTATAGTGATAAACAGGATGAGAAATTGTAACCGGAATTTGCATAGTTAGCAGTTGCCCGAAGTGATTGGACAAGTTAAAGTCAAATCAGAGGCTGCTATACGAATCGACTGACGCATTACACGATATCTACAATTTATGACATTGATCTGTGTTAATTCCCAGTAGAACGTCGTCTTCTTGAAGCTATGCTATTTATTTTATATTCCAAATGTTTCTATTATCTTTACATTCTGATAAATTTTGTCAGTTCCGAGGAAGTTATGTCAATGATCTTCAAATTCTACTTTATCCATCATGCACATATTCTCGTACTGCCTATCATGTGGTAATCTTATTTCTTTTAACTGAATGTAGCAACGCCTTAACTAAATGCTAACAATTAGGTTATTTTACGAATTTCAACATTTGACACCTTCTCTCGGAATTGACCTTGATTTAGCAATAATTTTATGTAAATATCCAAACATATTATCCACATTTAATATTTATTTTAATGATATGACAGCATCATAAAGACGAATGTTTCCGAAGTAGGTTAAAATCATAGCTGGATGCAAATAACTATTTTTCTGTTTGCCAGTGTAAAACCGGCTTTGCACGTGCACGATGCATGACCATCACGTGATGACTCCATCTGTTGGGTGAACAAGGTATAGTAGTATCCACGTACCGTGCAACGAAGCATTTCGATCCCAACAACCAACCCCGATAATCACTTTCGCGGGGAATTTATCGTCAATAAATTTCCATAATAAGTCTCACACAAACCGATACGCCCCACAGTCCTCATCGACACCAATCTTACACCCGTGGAATTTCAATCACCCACAGGAACGCCATGCAAATGAACCTCTATCCTCACCTATCAATTTCATCCCGTACTCTCTACGGTAATCCCCGGCGATCATTGCTTCGTTCGCACGCTTCGCAGATTCGGGACTTCACACTCACTCGGGGGTACCTGAGATTCCGAGTATGAGATGCTGGGGAGGGACCACGTAATGTATTCCACCTGGATCGGATCCGATTATTATTAGGATGGAAGGAAGGTCTTCGACTGGGTTTCCGCGGACATGATTCATTAGTGTTTAAGATTGGGAGGTTAGGAAACGGCGCAGCAATCTCGGACTGGATGCTTCGGCCGGGGATAATCGAGTAAATTTGGGAATTCGACCTTGTATGTAGGTCCTGCATGTAATACCCCTTTTATATTTCGGGAATAGAGAACAGAAACTAAAATTAATCGTAGTACATGGCTTTATTGTTTTTCAAAATATTCTCTATGAAGATGAATATATTTTTGCATGCGCTTGAAGCAGTTTTCGAAGCACTTTTTCCACTCCGATTGAGGTGCCTCCAAAATATACATTTTATGTAGTTAAATATGTAAAATAAACAAACAAAAATTTCAAGGTTCACGCAATTTCTGTGACAATCTATGCCAACCTCTGCGATTTATCTATCGACCGTTACTAGGTCGGCTAGGCGTTTGAGTAAACGAAGAATTGAAATAAAGGAGGTTCAAATTATCCAAACGCAGTAGTAAAGCGAGCTACAAAACGACCGTCCATTTGCTTAAGTGGGTCGTTTCGTTTGAGCCGCGGGCAATAAAGCAACGCTCCTGACGTTCGCTTGGCCTGGTGCTCTATGAAGTCCGCAGTTCCAATTCCTAACGGCTCGGGCGGTGGAAAGGTTTCTTTCCGAGGGCAAACAGAACTTGGTGTTTCCGGGGATTTTCCCATGAATTTATTATTAAACACACTTTGTTCCCTCGGGCGGAAGGAGCGAATCGAACCCTCGTACGCCCGACTAACACAATATTCACGATTTTTCTCCTCTGAGAACTAAGAACAGCTGACTACGTATTGAATGCACTCCAATTTTATAACTTCCACCCTCATCTTTGTTTTTACATCTCCAAATCACTTTTTCCACGTTTTAGTGTTTCCGCAACGGTCTGTGAGGGCGGCTTTGGCTTAATTCGTTTTTGATTACCAACAGTACGCCCGCAGAAATAAATATTCCCTCTTGGGTTGTCGTTCTTTTGGCTTTTCGCCCCTGTAAGACGCTGAGGTCGTGTTCCGAGCGATTTAAAGCTAGCTGAAAGGCAGAAAATCGCACCGTAGACTATAGTTTTCCATTGTACTCCGGCGCAATAACAGTAAATTGCCGGAGACGTTAGCAGTCGAGACGGAGGTTGAATCCAAAATATCCTTCACCCGTTCGCTGCTGTACTAGGGCGCGCCCATCTGTTCTTATTATGTCCCCATCTCGGGGCGTGTATAGGAGGACCTTTGGAAAGTGCAAAAGGGCATCAATCGTAAGGGAGGAAATGATAAAAGAAAGCACTAAATATCCCCCTTTTATTTTGCAAGAAATGGGGTTCTTCACGATTGCATCTTGGGGTCCTTATTGTTCGTACTTACTAATTATTTCGCAATTTTATTATTTCGTTGTAATTCAATATACAATGTGAGGTAGAAAGTTAAAATTAGTTTTAAATGCGCTGGGAAATCCTACAAAATTAAATTCCCAAGATGATAAATTACAATTTTTCCCAAGATCCCCTCGTCGGTGTAAAACCAGCTGTGCCAGTCATAAAACGCTTGTGTTTATTTTATTGTCACCGTTTATTATTCCAAGCCGAGTTAGACGGCGTAAAATTACTTCCACCCCCCACCACAACGTTGAGAGGCCGTTAAACGCAGTTGAACATAATGTACTGGCTTTAAGCATAAAACATTCATTTCAGCTCGCACGTTTAAAAGTTATACAGACTTGCAATGTGTAGAAAGTTTGGATCGTATTGTAATATGAGCTTGCTAGTATTAAACGAGAATGTTTATTGTTCTGGTCGGTCTTGACGATGGTAGGTTGGTAGCACTGGATGGTAGTTGGGACAATAAGCTTTTGTCCCAAGTTGGGTATTATTATTAGCTTACAATGGGTACAAGATTACTAAAGTGGGCGGGATGTGGATGACGTGGAACTTCAGAAACTTAAAATAGGTGTTTTTAGTTATGCTTATGTTTCTGGGTATATACAGAGTGTCAAGATTAACCTGGGAATGCGTACGGCAACTGAATGTACTCGCAATAACATGAGAAAAAGCATCATCGACTGCATACCTGTCCTACAAGTGTCTAGGGCAGATACGAAAGTGGATCAAAGGACAACATCAACAATCATATAACCAGGCATGACCATGGTAAGACCTTCATTAAGGGACCATTAATAAAGAAGATTGGCAAACCACTAAATCTTAAATTATCCTCGTATTCGTAGGCCTCCTAACGGAACATTGTGCACTGAAAGGACATCTATAGAAAATTGGGGCTATCACTGAAGACCCCAAACTGCAAGCTATGTAACGGATCAATAGAGACTGAATGCCACAGTGGTTTAAGAATGAAAAAAATGCAATTTCTCATTTTCTATTTCCAGATATTTGAAATCGATAGAAATATAATAGGGGTGTAGAGATATAAAAATACTAACACATAATAAAATTTTGTCATTGAGCACTTAAAGTAGGCACATCAAGCCTAAGTTTGCCAGTAGTTATTGTGTATACAAATAAGTGCGGTGTTAATGCCCTAATTTAAAGAATGGATGAACCCAGCACTTCGGGATTACAAAGTAAACAAATCTCAGGCATGTTCTTTCAAAATGGTATTATTCTAATTAACAATGTAAATATATTTTAGTGTAATTAAAATAAGAAGAATCTACTTCTAAAGTAATAGCCCTATTACATAATCGGTTTTTAATTGAATTATCTTAAGTTGTCCATTGTTGTCTGTAATAAATTTCACATATTATTATACCTTAATGTCGGTATTTTCTGGTTACACTTGTAAAGTTTGGGCAATGCGTAATTTGATACTTAATAACAAATTAACATATATATACGTAATCCTTCTATGTACCGAACAATTCCATATATATTTAAATAAGTTAAGGTAAAATATTATTATATTGTACTGTCTGTTTTCATATCCATCATTAGTAATAATTACAAACAGGGATGTATTTTAAATTTGGACTGCAAGGAAAGGTAGTTCAGATATGCGAATTCAATGTGCAAACAAAAGAGTTGCTGAAATATCAGGTACAGAAGATGCGGAATACATGCAGCAAATTGGTTTAAGGGAGAAGGTAAGGTTGACCTGTGTTAAAATAGCTGAAAGGTGGCAAAAAAGTAAACGATACAGGGAAAGGATCTTTCAAATAAATGCAAACTGGTTAGATGGAGAGGTATATCGAGAAAACTATGGATAGACCAAGTCAAGAATGCAAACCCCAACGAGATCTGGGCCTCAGAAAGCTTTTTACCAAGAGCAGTGAACGGAGTAAAAGAAGAAAAATACTTGAACTTAGAGCTAAGTATGACAAGCAGCGCCGAGAGTGCATTAAAACATACCGGAATGAAAGAAGCCGCTATTCTGTTAAAAGCTAGTGCTGAAACAACTCCGGCAAGAGCCAGCAAAATTCTGAATGTCTGGAAGCAGCCATGGATAAGATTTTTTGAGTATTTATTACATATATCCTACAGACTAAGTATAAAAAATAACAAGTTCGACACGCTGACGAAAGAGAAGAGTTGAGAAAGAGAAGTTCAGAGACGTTTTAAATCTTAAATGGGTTTGATAGTCGATAAAGTGCAACAAGGAGGTAGTACATCAAATGATGGGAATACTGCTCGACGTGTTTTCGCTAATTATGATTAATTAGCGAACATATTGGACATTAACGAAGATATAGTAAGACGTTTAATCATTTTAAGTACTTTGGCATCCGAAGATTTAAATAATATAACTGCTTTTAAGGAGTACGGCAAAGTTACTAGTGGAAAAATATCCATGGTTTTATATGCCACCAGTGTTCACAAGGTGTTGATAGATGGAGCGCAAATTATTGAGCATGCATTAGTACCTATTGGTTTGCTATCTAAAGAAGCCCAAGAGTCGAGGAACAAGGACATAAGAAAATACCGAGAACAATTTACAAGAAAAACTTCTAGGATCGATACTAATCAAGATTTGATTTGTCGACTTTTGTGGGCGTCAGAACCTAGTGTAAGGGTAACACAAAAAAATAAAGCGTCTAGCTTGTCCAGAGATGAGTGTACTTATTGAAAATTCATATAGTGAACGTGGAGATGTAGAAGTCTACACCATTGTAAGTTACATTCTCGTAAATACTGACCGATAAACCTCCTAATTTTTTAATTTATGTTTTATACTCATGACATTAAAATGGATTGGTTGTTTCACAAAATTATCGATTGTTCCCCCTTTTGATATGATGTCTATGTTGGTGTGAGACTGATATATTTATTTGAAATTATGCTCAAAATTAAATTGACAACGTGGAAAATTATATCGTTCTTGTGACAGACATAGCTCCAAAGATTGATGTTAAAAAATTTCCTCGATCTTCTTTCTTATTAACTTAAAAATTCTCTTTGAACTTTTCTACATTTCCTTTCGAGGTAGGGAATAAAGTTCGTGTAATCTAGGATATTTCAAAACGTTCATCGCAAGACGCGTCACAGGTTTGATCGCGCCATTTAAGACTGGAATCACGTTCATACGCGAGGCAGACATGCGGGGGAATATGTCTTAAAGAAGGAAAAATTGCATGGGATGACAACGGGTGTGGGAATCGGCCTTTATATGATAAAAGACGTACGCGACCTGTATCTGTCCCGACAAGCTTGTACTTATATACTTAGATTACGCGCATATGTGTTTGATTTGCTCGATTTGAAAGGGCAGGAAATTGATATTCCCGATCTGGGATTTACTGGCGAGGACGCAGTGGTGTATTGGTAGCAGTGCATATCCGAGAGGAAGGAAAGTATTGGGATCACGTCGTTTGAAGGCAAATTCCCCTTGCGGGAGTAGAGTATTTCGAATACTTCAAAAGGGCAGAGATGCAGTTATTCGTTTAATATCGTAAGGCAATTGTAATATTGCTCCGAATAACAATTCTCTTGCGTAATTTATATAAGAAATATTCTCGTGGGACAAAAAAAAACGTGTGCAACTGTTTCTAAACTCCCTTCTACCTCAAATAGTATTTATTAACGTCTGACTGATACTTCATTTCTGACGTATTAAGACGTACTTTTTGCCTCGAAGTCCGCATCAGGACCGCCACCACAAACTAGAGATAAATACGGAAAAAAGATCGTGATAAATTGGAGGGAATAGAAACGCTGGGGGTCGAGGGGGTTTCGACGCGGAGATGGATAGAGTCGTAAAGGGCGGTGAAAAAACCGCGAACGACAGGTCGAAATAAGAAGCGATGCGTCTGCGTCAGTTGCCCCGAACTGGGCATTTGTCAGACCGCTGATGAAATGGGAAATACACGGAATAAGGATATAGATTTTCTAGTGGCAGGTTGATGCCGATAAATTTTGAAGAGGATGGGACATTCGTTTGCAGATTTGGAATAGGATAATTGGAAAAGTAAGCGTATGCTAATGAAAGATGGGTAAAAACCCTACTTCAAAGTCACGCTTGGAGGATTATCAAATAAATCCAAATGCATTTGGGATGGCTTGCCCCGAGTATCAGTTCTTGCTCTCCTCTTGTTTATCTTGGATGGAAGGAATATACCAGCAACCATCTCAAAAATTCATTACACCTATGACACTATAATAGCCACACAAAGCAAGGTGATGAAGGAGAAAAAACCTTAGTCAGTTACATGAAAGAACTAAAGAAATAAGGAATGCAACCTTAAAACCAAACCCTAATAAAACTGAAGTTAGCTTATACCACCTGAACAAAGCAAAGCAAATTAGGGGTTGTATGTTTCCTTCAGTCGGCAGATCACTAACATACACTAACACACTAAGGCAAAATCTCGAAATCAGGAACAATACTATTAGAAATTAGTAGAGAATAGTATCGGGAACAATTAAATTCTTATCAATACCATTAACGGTGTTAATAGTACGATATCGACCTGGGAGTTTTGTTGATCGATTTTAAACAGGCATTCGACAGTATTAACAGAATAAAATTCAGAGAAGATATGAGAAGTATGGGCATAATAGGAAACATGATTAGACTGGTAAATATGACCGTGAGACATTCGAAAGCAAAAGTTATGACAGAAGAGAGAGAAACAGAGGATTTTGAATTCAATAAAAGGATTAGACAGGGGGAAACACTCTCCCTCCACAAAGCTCTTCGACATAGTAATCGAAGGATTTATAAGAGCAGCGAACGTCAAAGGAAACATAATAAATGGTCAAACACAGATATTAGCATACGGCCATGACATCGCTAAAACAGCTCGAGATAGGAAGGAAATGAACAGCACCTTTACTACACTAGAGGAGGAGGCAAAAAAGAGAGGGCTATAAATTAATCAAGATAAAACAAAAATGTTAATTTGCTCCAAAAATAGATTTCATCTAAAAACTGTTACCATAGCAGATTATGTATTTGAAGTCACCAATAGTGCTATATACCTCGGAATAATCGTGAAAGGTAACAATGACAGAACTATGGAATCAACTCAGAATAGAAGCAGGACACTGAACCTACTACAGTTGCAAAACATATATGCTAAATAAGAGTATAAGCACAAACACGAAAATCTTTTGAAGTAGCTTCTGAAGTAATGTGCCTGACAAATAAAGAAGAGGAGAGTCTAAGAGTTTTTGAAAGGAAAATCCTGAGCAAAATCCATGGATCCACCAAAACACCAAATGAAGATATAAGAAGGTTAACCAACCAAGAAATAAAAGAAAATAGAAGAAACGAAGACATAGTTAAGGCAATGAAGACCCAAAGAATAATATGGTTTGGCCGCATCCACAGAAAATAAAAGGAAGAAATGATAAGGAGGATTACAGGATAGAAGCCAACGAAAGAAACAGCAAGAAAAAGGCCCAAAGCAAGATGGCAAGGCCAGGTTATGGAGGCATCAGAAAGATGAAAGTTAATGGCTGGAGGTTGAAACTAGTGGAACGGAAAACATGGCAGAAGATCGTGGAGGAGGCAAAAACACACAAGAGCTTATAGAGGAGCAATATTCATGGCATAATCGATTGATCAACCATGAGAAATGGATCTTTAAACTTCTAACTTCGGGAACTTATATTCCTTTAAGAATGTATAGTCATATTATTATTATTACCATCGCTGCCTGTCCTTTCAAAATCTGGAAAACCCATATGGGACGATAAAGAACTTCAATATGCCGAGCCTTTCAATTTAAAAGAGATGTGGAATATACAATACGCATTATACAACCTCAAAGCATATTCAACCCTGTCTCGCCACTACCTGGATTGCAACTGCCAATAAGATCAGAAGCAAACAAGGAAGATACAAAACAACGCTTTATCGGTAGAATATGGTTGATAGAATAGGTCTACGGTGCAATTGCAGATCACTCTCTTAGTGTGTCCGTCTCTATTCTATTGCTTATTTTTACCTTTTATTCATCTACACTCCTTTAGTGAATATATCTAGCTACATTTCCACAAAACTCATAAACTTGCAAAATTTCCTTGCCTACAATATCAGTTCATACAACACCAAAGTCCGCATCATAATCTACTCAATCGATCACCGTCAAATCACTGTCAAAATTAATTGAGAGGTCCGCTCGTGCTGACGCCTTAGACAGCGGCCTAAATTCACATGGCCTCCAGCATACTTGGAGAAGCATGTAATGGTCAAATCGGAGTCGAAACTCTTATCTTACTGAATCCCGAGAACAGAAAACATTTACTGGGTCAGCAGTATTAACTAAGTAACTTGTGAATTTGCGAATAAAGGATAAGAGGGTAGGATGTATAGAAAAAGTGAAAAATAGATATAGAAGGTATGAAATCGCCAAAGGCAACAGCTTATTAGAAATCGGGAAAACCCTACATTTTTACATACAAAAATGTTTGTTTGTTTAAAGAGTGCTTTAGAATCATGCAATCCTTTTACCCTCGAGCATCAACACAAACGCTTCCAAATGATATCAAACTACATCCACAATGTCGTCCAATACGCACTATAGACTTACATAACTATATCTTGCAATCTACGAGTCCCCAGGTATTTGAAACTCATAAAAGAAATACCTCTAAGGACGAGGACTTCATGAGAATATTAAATTTTCCTTCCGAGGACCGTGTATCAGGTAGGTGAAGTTGGAAATCGATTAAGCTCCCGAGTTTGGAGTAGTTCGCGAATTGAACGTCGCGTTCGCCCAGTTTAAAGGTATTCAGTGGTGCGATCGGTCGACAAACAGCGACGCCAATTCCACAAGTTTCCTAAACGAGAAATTCTCGCCGAGGAAGGCGTTTTCGAACTTTGAAAAATTTCAGAAGGTAATGGATGGGTGTCGAAGGGGAAATAAGAAGGAAGTGTTAAGAGTGTTGGAAGTAGCTTAATGCTTAATTTAGACGCTGTTCAACAAATTTTTTCCAGCTTGAAAAGTTTGGATCTTTGCACGATTAATTTACTTTGTAGATACATGGAGTTTTTCTAAAGTTTTGAGGTTGTTATTATGTTTTTTATGATACTTTTTTTCTTTCTTGCTACCAGGTGAATATGTTGGACATTAAACCAATTACCTGGGGTGGCATTTTTTTATCCAGAGTCTTTGATTGGCTCGCAAAACCTTTCTACAACTTCATATGGGCTGGTCAGTTGTTCTCTAACATATACCTCTAAATTCATAGTTTAGTATATTTTAGCATCACAAAGTCCAAAAATCTTGATCCCATATTTATTGGATTTAGAAGGAAGGTATTGGCTAGAGCTGCATCTCCCTCTAAACCCTTCGAGTTGTTTGGTGATTGTTACGTATTCTGAAACCAAGTTCCACATTTCCTGGCCAAAGGATCGAAAAATTCTCGTATGGGTCCAAGTTTGTCGACATTCAATATATAGTGCAGCGTAAATCGAGAGCATTAATATTAGGTTGAAGTGCTTCACAATCCGTGACAGAAACAATTTATCTCTTTGTAAAAATTAAGAATAGTAGTTGACGATATTAGCGCGATGTTAAAGCATAAAAATAGAATAATATCTGATAAAACCTTCTAACAAACGATCAACAAATATAGACATACATCTACAAAAGAAGATATGCGAAAAGGAAAAAAAATTCGACCGAGAGAACAAAAAGGGGATTCAGCTAAATCATAGTCGCCTTCAAACTAAACATTTATCATTCTCTGGCACAGTTCCAAAACGGGGGAGGGAGTGAGTGTAGAAAGGAGGATTTTTAAACGCGAAAGAATATATATACGTATATATCAACAAGATAAGACGGTCTGTCTTTCTCCCTCCATATATACTTTTTGGTGTCCTCCTACTTCGCAGATAAGAGCAAATAGAGAGAGGACGGAATAATATGAAAGCTGACCTCGAGAGGAACAGACCCTGAGATGCTCACAGGAAACTAGGTTTTTTCTTCTTTAGTTTGTGGTGACCGAAACTTTTATATTCTGTATGCGTTTGATTCGTTCGCATTATGAAAATAGATTTCGAATTTGATTAAAAATCGGCAATTTGAATATTTACTAGAATCTCATAAAGGTTATTTTGCAAAAATATAAATAATATACTCTTCCATCATTGTTGGTAAAACGAAGGCACGAATCAGATTGTTATCAGGAATAGGAAGTATGTTGGTAATGCGTAGTAACAGTCGTACGAGAGCTGAGTGAAAATTAGTAATCCCATTTCTTGTGAAGCAAGATTCATCGGTAACCATCAGGCGGCTCAGGAAGCAAGGGTCGCGTGTTTTTAACATTAAAATTTCTACACTGAATTTAACTATCAGGTCTTTAGGGTTTGCGCATATAAATTAAGATTGTTGCTTGTACACCATTAAAAGTATGTTCTAACACATATTTTGTATTTCTTCACATGTTCATTCACAAGCAAGTCGCCCTTTTGCATATAGGATTGTAAATCTATCAATAACTTGTCGTAAATCATTAATATACAACAAGGGTAAAAGTGGCCCGAGAGTCGAACCTTGTGGAACACCACATTTAATAATTTTCCATGATCATCATAAAGTCTCAGCACCATATGAATCATGAGCTCGCTAAAAATTCAATAAATATGTCTGTTTGTTCCGCAAAAGCGTAAAAATTTATGGTGATCCCTTAGATATGAAAATATTAACTCACGCATTTCCTGTATAAATAATAATAAATGATGCTTATTCACCAAACAAGTTAATGGTGTTGCTCATTCCTTTGAAATGCTTGTAAATACTATTTGAAAATGACAACAGTTCTAAACACGCCATCAATAATAAGCACCAATTAGTACTGAGACATCGAGAAATTTGTACTCTATACTCGGCAACATTTGAGCGATTGTAAACTATTCGTCGCACAGATCGTTTACGTTAGTACCGGCTTGGATCGATGGCGACTCTGATATCACGTCGCAAGCTTCTGTTCAATTATCGTTTATCCCCAATCTTTAACGGCAGGAATGTGCTAAGGGCTCTACCAATCTTGATTCGCTCCTGCCTCTTTATTATGCAATTGTTAGCTCCAAAATATAATATCCTTCCATGGTGTGGTCTCTACTCGATTTGTAGAGTGATTGTCCTTGAGAAAATTCAGCGCCCGTTTCTAGAATATCTCCAGTTTAAAAAAATATTTAGCCCAGTCGAGGATATGATCATAGATCTGTTTCACATCCACCAAGTTGAATTTCGACGCAAGTGCTTCGACATAAAATTTCTGTGCCATAGAGACAGAGCCTTTAATAAACCATGTACTGCAGAAAAGAAATTTAAACCGGAAGACGAGGAAAGGGTTTTGCGTATGTAAATTGCAAACCAAAAACAGCCGCACCCGAGATTTCAAGCGAATGTGCAGTTTCCACAGAAAAAGCTCGCCAATTCTTAAACAAAACAGTTTGTATTATATTTCCAAAATAAAGAGTTTTCAATTTTTCTTGAATATCTCACAAACCTTGCACTGGATAACACACGTGACACTAGCATCAACTATAACTCTATTTTCTGAGCAACTCTGTCTATTTAACCGATTTTGTATCTTTAATATTAAGAAAGTTACCCATATACGAAGATAAAAATTAGGCACACTGTATATTTTGGACATAAGACACTCAGTGTTGCCACACTATCTTAATTTAGTTAATAAATACAGTTTAAGAACTAAATAGTCTAAATCTATTATAAAATTTCAACGCAACAAGTAAATATTCAATTTCAACAGATATCCATCCCATTATCCCAGTCCTAAAATCCCCCTAGCAAGCTAAATATTCTGCGTTCGATTAAAGCTTTATATTACCCAAGACAGATATTTAACCGGTTCAATCTGTATTGTATCCCCATCGAACGGATAAGGTAAAACGGTAAATTTTACGTTTAATATCGCCGGTACAATTACAAAGAGCAGTTGGATATGGAATCGTATCGAGGGTGTGCCCCTTTAATAATATAATACCTCGCAAATTGGACTTGGGGGACATATTTCGAAAGACGAAGCCGATTATATGATTTGAAAGGAAACATTACGAAGTAGGAAAGAGAGATTCATCTCTGATCGCTTCGGGTTCTTAACGCAATTATTTCAATTCCATAGTGGTTAGGAATGAAGGCAAGGCGTATTGCTTTGGGTTTAATATTTTACTAGATGAAATTATCAATTGAAACATTTTACCTGCGATTAAAGTAAATGCGAACGAGGAAATTTGAAGGAACACGTATAAGCGGCAATCGAGGAATTTTGGAGGAGCGTAGAGATCGAACCACAGGGTATTGGGAGCTGAAATTTTCAGGGTGCATTGAGCACATACGGCACAACTATATCTATCTTTCGGCTGTCCAGAAATCGTTTATTCAATTAGTTTAATGAGAGGATTAGAAATATTATTGTTCCAACAATTCCCATAAAATTAAATTTAGGTGGCATAATTACCTTTTAACAAGATTGTAGATAAGTTCCATTGGTTGGTGCACTATTATTATATTCTTATTAAAATTAATTAATGCACACGATAACTAAAGCACTATTTACGCGAAAGAGAATACAGAATTGTAGATACGCTAACGGTTACCGTTCGAGGGGTACTAACTCTTCTCCAGGTCTTGCAAATACCTAGTTTACCCAATCCTTCTTATCTCCAAGTTTTTTGTAGTATTTAAGTTGTTGGGTAGTTTTTGTCATATACGCACTTATATATTGATTGTTTCTATTTAGAAAAAAATTATTAGAAATACACAACATAGGTTGGAATAAATTCATTTAGAATGCAAGTGTTTTTTTTTGTCGAAGAAACGCTGGGGCCTTCAATTTTTAATTTATTTGTAATTTTACTGATGATTATTTTATCTATACAGGGTGACCCAAAAACATGAAGATGAAATTGAAACCAGGTACGAGACATGATGCATAAAATATGTTCAGAATTTGACGTAAAATTTAAAAATGAAATAAAAAGGTGTTTCCATTAAAAAAGAATAAGTGAGCTGTCATGACATGTTTTTGGTCAGCTTGTGTACATTAAATAATCATCAGAAAAACGGTTGGGGATAACGATTTGCTATACATTTTCTTTTTGACACATAGTATAGCCTTGAGTTAAGTGTAAAATTTGGAATATACTTGTTAATAATATGTAAATAATATATGGAAATATGCAATACATATTTTCTAAATCTTTGCAATGATTTTCTACATACATGTAATGACGTTCGTAATTACTTGGATCAAAATTTGATCTCGGCTTGTTTCTAATTCGATTTGTTGTAGAATATTTTCCAACTCGGTTATTTTTACGATTCATGAATGAACAGTGTTTAAATATCCCTAACTACACTAATGTACTGGGTGTTTCATTTAACAAAATCGAAAAAAATCATTTTGAAGTTGGTGAAGACAAGACATCATCACTCAATCTCAACCAATTCACACAACAAATTTTATCGCTAAATTTTAAAGAGTTTAGACGTAGGACTACTTTCTTTAGAATATGTCATTTTTCAATTTTATAACAGAAACAGTTGCAACTCGAAAACCACGAAACAGATTACTTTCACAATTTGGGGATGAATGGAATATACTTAGGGATTTTTAATAATGTAAAGATGTATAGGCTGTTCCATTTAAAAAAGTGAATTTCTTCGTGCCACCTCTTTTATGAAACACCCAGTATATCCAAATATATTTTCTGTAGATGCACAATATTATATTACATCCCCAAAAGATCAAATAGCTGCCTAGCGTACAGCCCCAGTAATAAAAGACGGATATACTATTGCCGCACCCTGTAGGTAATGTAATAATCATCTGTACCTAACCATGATATCGACCAAAAATACCCTACTCTGATTCAACAACTATTTATCTTTGTACAACTATCTTCCGGAAATGTTTGTCTACGCACCCTCAATTAGAGATAACTAAGCAAAGAAAGAGTTTTCTTGAAAAGCAAACAAAAAACCAGGAACGGAGACAAACAAAGCGGCGGAAAACAGATGGGTTGCAAACACCAAAGGGTTACAAATCATGAAAAAGCAATCAAAGGCTCGTTAGATTTTAGACGGCAGAGGCCGACCCAGAAGAATCGATATCTGAACGAAAATGGAGCGGTGAATCTATATTGAATGCCAGACAATGGCCCTAATCAGTAAGTGTACCGTAATGATGGACGTAAACAAAATTTGTGTTATAATTCTTTTGAGGAAAAATGATGAGGGTAATTATAAAGAAGCCAGAAAGTATTTTAAAATAAGGTTCTGATCGCCTAGTCTAGTATCTAACCTAAAAAAAATCCGTTCATTATGTATTTGTTAAACCCATCAAATTTTCAAGGGATTCTTGAAAAGAAAGAGAAAACTCAGTCCACGCATGTTATTTTTTAATTATTGAGAGAAAGTGACAGTAATTAGGGAAAGTCAGCTATAAGCTGTAACAGGGTATTGTGTGCTAAAATTGAGTATCGTAAAATTTTGGAAAACCATCCGTTAGAAAAATTAAAAAAATTGAGTGGTAATAATAGTTTTTTGAAATGTGATTTTCTATAGCATATTTGAATCAATTTAATAATGTAACAAATTTTTTTTATAAAAATCCATTATTATTAAATTACAAAAATGTAGATGTATCACATCATTCTACATTTGGACCTTCACCATGCGTAATTTCAACTTCATATAGCTAGGATAATAGCTTCTGCGCAATGTGACTTTCTATATTATATTTGAATCAATTTAACGATATAATTTTAAAAAACGAAAATGTATAACAATTCATTATTATTACAATATAAAATTGTAGATGTACCTCATGATTCTGCATTTGGACCTTTACCATTCGTAATTTCAATTTCAAACGGTGATGGTTTGGGCAATAAAATATATCCCCATTGAGAAAATTGGAATTGGAAAATTGGAAAAATAGTTGCCAAAGGCAACTATTTTTTCTGGTTTTCTTAGATGTTAATGGCCGCACAACTTGTCCTCATTTACCACGTATGTGCAAGAAACTAAGACAAAGATACATCTTAAGACATCCATAACATCTTCTTCTACTTCATTCGTAACCCGCTTACACTTAGTTACCCCTCAACAGGCCCAACCCCAGTTCTGTTGCTATCCTTTAGTCTCTGGCTACTGCGGTAGATTACGTAGAAGATAAGGAATGAGATCCCAATATCCCTTCGGGGAAATAAAATTTACCGTAGGGCCCAAATCAATTAAAGTAATACAAAGAAGCTCCACGGCCAACAATGGGGGGAAAAGGGGGGATTTGTAGGTAACTTTATGGGCTTTGTTTTTCCCATCCTTCCAATTCTGGGGAAGCAATCTTCTGGCGGTAATCCACTTCCCCCCGGTAGCAATAGCAGCGATGGTAGTGAATTTATAACGGTAATTATATATAAACGCTAATACGATTATCTTTCGGGCGTACTACGTTTTGAGGCTCAGCCGCTGTGTCTCCCTTTTCTTAATAGAATATCCGGTATGATCGAGAATGGCTGGGAAGTGGAATCGGGTCGCGTAATTACACTGGTGATTTTCTTCCATTGTGCGACTAATAATTCGTAAGGTAGATGTAATTATTGCGTCTGCTATCTTTTGTACCAAAGAGATGCGTATTCGGTTGATTTGGGAACTCTTGTTGATATCTTGGAAAGGAAATTGCATTTAGAACGAACAAGTTAAGAGCAGTTTTAAAAAATTAAATCATTTTCATTAATAAATGAGGCAAAATCAAGATGTGGAAAGAATTTTTATGGACAGCTGATCATAACATCCTTGAAAGGCTCATTTATTATAGTTGTAATTACTATAATAGAAACCGTTTTCTAGTTAAGCCAACTTTAAAATCAGAACAATTCTAAAACAAATCAGGCAGGAACTAACTAACCCTCTTCTAAAATACCCAATCATTCTAAAACCATGGGGGCTATAACATGGTTTAAAAGGCTTATTTATTATCTTGAAGAGAAATCATTGTAATTACTAGAATAGAAACAAATTTCTAGTCAAGCCAACTTTAAAATTAACTATTCCAAACCAAATCCATACTAGAACTGGAACGCTATCCATCCCTCTTCCAAAGCACCCAATAATTTTACACTACATCATATAAATAGAACTCAAAACTTATTAATATCTTAGAACTCAAATACACATATCTTCGACTTTTATAGGTCGAATAAAATCCAGACCCCCTGGGGTCGTAAAGTTGGCACTAAACTGCATTTCATTTCACATCAAAACCACTGCTCGAATACTTGAGTAGCACTCCCCAGTTTAATATTAGCATGAGGAAATCGTTTGCCCGTAAAGTTTAGTTTTTAAGAGGGCCTGCGAAAGATACGACACGACTATCGGTTTTGTGTGCCGACACAACGCAGTCATAGGTCTCTTTCAAAATGCTTTTAGAAACGTCCCTTATTGTAGTACCATACACCCCATTAAATCCAAAGATGAAAAGTACGGATGTGTTTGGCCTGCCCTAGTGTTGAAAATAACTATGCCCGGACAACAGAATAAATAGGACAGGAGCTAGATATATCACGAGAAACTGTAGGAAGGGCTTTAAATATCATTTTTCCACGGGAAAACTACGCTGTGTAATACTCAGTACTCGCCTGTGTAATGCTGTATAGTTTAGACATATAGTTTTTTAGATATATTATGTTTGAATCGATAATAGTAAAATAGTAATAGTAAAATAAATTTCGTTAAAAATTGATATTATTGTGGCGTGTATTATGAAATTATAGGTGTACCTAATGATTCCATATTTGGACCTTTACAAGTCGTAATTTCAGTTTAAATCATCACAGGTATGCAAATAAGTAATAAAAAGATTTCAAACAAAGAGAAGGACATCTTTATGGCTTCTCCATATGTTTTCAATTATTAGCTTTGAAAAACAAAAAAAAATCTTAATGCTCAAAGTCGTGAAAATAAAAGCCAACCAATCGCCATTCTCAACTCTGAAACGACTGGGGAATGAATTTAGTTTTATCCGTTTTTTTTTTTTCGTTATAGGTACCCATTAACAGGTGTTTTACTGGGTCGTACAGCGAGCGTCTATTACCTCCCACTACTATACGGTGGACAATTTTTGTCGCCGGCTACAGCGAGAATTAATTGCCTACCAGGGTACGGAAGTACGTGGAATAAAAGTCGGGTTAGGTGCGAATACAGTGCTATCCATGTAGTGGGAATATGAGGGTGGACGTGTTTTTAATGACCTCCCGCGCAGATTTGCTTTTGAAAAAACGGGAAGCTAGGTGGTAGAGAATTGTGCTAGCGGTGTGAAATGGAAGATTATTGAAGGAATAATAGAATAATAAATATGAGAAACAAACTAATTGGTATAATTAAATTACTTCGGCGTTTACTTAGTGAAGATCCATGACGAATACTCACTAAAAACCTCTTTCACACATTTATTATAACACGGTAGCAATTGTTTTGCCAACACAGTGGCTTCGGCAGACTAATGAATTATGTCTGTTAGTTCAGTCGAACGAAGTCGTTGTGTTGGTAAACAGTTGTAATTGTGTTGTAAGAACTTACTTTACTTTGCTACCAACAGCATCTAAAATCTCTCAACATAATACCACACACAAGAATTTAACAAAAAAAATTACCCAATTTACATATTTGAAAGAGTTAGTGGTTCTGCTTTCGGTGCGTGCGTCAATAATGTCTCCTTGAAACTTACCCAATTTCCGAGGGGCAATCTCCATTACCCTAGACGCAGTACATCCAGGGACGACTTTCCCCTTTTCTCCCAGGTTTGCGGAAGTGGAAAATGAAGTCATTCCGGTGCGAAGTGCGTTACGGAGTTGGTAAGGAATATCTTTTCTTACCCTAGGGGTAGTTTCCATTCGAGTTTTTAGGTTAAGGGGGAGCCAGAAGGATTAACAGTAGGGAAATCCATATATATATACAGGTTGAATCAAAAAGACTTGTAAAAAGTCATACGTAATAGCTCTAATCTATCGAGAAATCCTCAATACATAACTGGTTTCACTGTGAGCATATTTGGTTATAAAAACTGTGGGTTATAATCAAGTGACACTACATGCATTTTAGAAAATATCAAATATCAGTTAGACTCAAAAAGCTATTATTTATTTCAGGAACATCTGGACGACTACGAACTTATCTGGTTTGAGTAAGCTTGTAGCCATATGGGGAACAACGTCACACTACACGAAATCCACGGAAATAATTCTGTAATTCGAATCGAAATGCTTTCCCCAAGACTCGCCCAGGATAAAAGAAGAGAAGTTTATTCTTCCATAAAAGATCAGAGTTTAAACTCATAGATCCACGCCTATTGACAGGGAGGGCGTTTTTAAGCGTCTTACGCAACTTTTCCAAACCCCTAACCCTCCACTACCAAACCCTATCACAAAAGGCGTAAGGAGGAAAACCGACGATAAAGACTTATTGATCCCGACGTATTTATCTTTAGCCTGTTTGCGTGAAAGTTCGGGCGGTGTGGCTCTTATTATTTCAATTTGATCTGAACAGTAAACATTTGGGAAATCCTCGAACGCCTTAAATTTCACCGCTTACTCTAGTTCTGCCTCTGTACCGCTTGAATCGGGAAGATAAATATTCTTAGAGAGCTGTGTTTGTCTTGGTACTTACTGATTGTGAATGTGTATTTGTGTAGCAACGTATTAAAAGCCGGATATAAACAGTGGGAGGTTTGTATGGTAAATGAAGGGAATATTTTTTTAAATTTTTTATCGTTACACTGGAGATGTTAAAATGTCTAGGCATCCAAAGTGTTGAGCTGATAACAGCTATCTTCAACAGGGCATGGACCACAGGAATAGCCCCTGATTACTGGAAAATTGTTACAATTTCTCCAATACTCGTTTTTCCAATGACCAGGTAATCGTGGCCGAAGATGAAGACTATACTGAATACATAATGCGGAAATTAATTGATGAATTCCAAAAATATGATTTGAAAATAAACTTAGACAAGAATCAGTGTATAGCAATAGAAAAACAGGCATAAGACTATTCCGATAAAGGAACAGGAAAAGAACTATGAAGGCGACAAGATTGCTCAAATGAGGCATTACATTCCTAAGTGCAGTGTCAAAATTGTATGAATACGTACTAGGCACCTTAAGACTTAGGTACCATAGAAGCACAAATAGCACAGGCCCAAAGTGGGTTTAGAAATGGACGAAGCAATCAATACCACTTTTTCACAATACCAGATGTGATAGATGAGGGACACAGAGATTTACTTTGCATTGCCGCATCTAGAGAAAGCTTCTAACAAAGCATCGCAAAGCAAGATATGGAGAAGTTTACGAGCAAGAAATGTAGTCGTATGTGTTACCAATACAAAATAAGTTATAATAACATATTAGAATACTTTAAGAGAGGTCAACACGCGAACCGCTGTATCAGCCTTACGACACCTATAAATATGAAGTCGCTGAGTTTTAATCTGGCTGCCGCAATAAAAAATTTATACAATGGTCTTAGATGCTACGTAAGATAAGACGAAATAGAATCAAAATCATTTCGAATTAAGGACGATCTAAGACAATGAGGCGTATTGAGTCAGACACCACTACTATTTTTATGATAGGATTATTGATATTGCAAAAAGGAAAGGAACAGTTTGCAAAGTGCACATGGTTTTCAACAGATTAAAACCAGTGGGATTGTTCATGGTGAGTGATAGCATGTGCTGTTTATATTTTGAAGGGTTCGTAATAATCATTTTGTGAGAAATGTTGCTGAGCTAAATCATTGATCGCGTAGAACCGGTATTTACTAAAAACTTTACACCTACATCCGGCAATATAATCTATGGTAACTCTATAAGAGTATAACTGTCAAATAGAATATTTTCAACTTGGTTTGGATTCAAATCAGTTGATTGTTGTCCAAGGCAATTATCTGAAAATTTGGTTCTTTATGGTCATGGTGAGACTCATGGTAATAATAATTAAGTCCCGATACATCCAATTCGTTTTCGATTCGGTAGGAAATTGTGGTAATATTGCATTAGTAAGGTTTTCTAATGAATTTTCAACTTGTGCAAAATTTTGAACGGAATAATTTTGATAGTCACAATTGCAATGGGTCAAAACGTCGCTTTCTTGAAAATTTTGAGATGTTTGAAAGTAACATTCATGATCACAAAGTTCTTTAGCAACCCAAAGTGGTTCTCCAGTAGAGTGAAAATATGGCGTTTGAATATGAAAAGAAGCTTTATGAATAGAAGTCCATTGGTTCAGGATGTGGCAGTCCAGTCTCTTGCAATTAAGCAGGGCCTTTTTGCTAATTAAAAACTTGGTTGAGGAACTTGGAATCTCAATAATTGTTTGATGGGGAAACGCTGAATGTCTGTTTGTAATAGACAATGCGATTTGAAAAGCTTGGTGTAGGTGGCCATTGTGGAACGCGAAAATTTAATGTCTTTTGGGATATTGAATCGCTTGGTTATCATCCCTTGGGGGTACTGGAATAGCATATTTCTGAACTTTGCCTAAATTCCGAATTTTCTTAGTGTGATATCGGAAATTTTCGTCTTCAATTACTGAATTCATTAGAAAGAGATTGACATGAAATGCATACTAAAGAAAATTGAAAGGAATAACTAGAAGAGGTAGCACAGTAAGAGTCATCTCTTACTGGGAATGGAATCCATCCGAAAAATTGCTACAAGAAGAATCAGATTAAATAGCTTGGACACTTGTGCCGAATGAGCGGTAGAAAACAAGTAAAAGAACCTATGGGAACTGCAGAGAAGCAAGAGGAGAAGCTAACAGAAAAACGTAGAATGACAGTCTTGAAGGAAAGGAAAATCACTTGGCATGGCCCCCAAAGAAAAGGTACTGGATAAAAAGGAATGGTTCAAATTTGTATACGCCACATAAAAATAATCAGTAGAAAATTCAATGTCTTACACCTAATGGTAGACAAAGCTCAGATTATTATATATTCAAGTTTCCCCATTAACCCAGGACCGATGGTGCTATTAAAGTTCGCGCGATTTCAAAATTTTCCCCGTCCACCTATTCGCCCCAACTTATTCACATTCAAACCACACCTCAGGTAGAAAATTACTAAGAAATTCAACGCAGAAACTAAGCTACCAACCCCAACAAGCTTATATACCGTCGCCATCGATTCGATCGCTAATAATAGCAGTGAAACGAGCACTCCAAACGTGCCTTTTCCTCACTCCATTTCTGCACCCCACCGCCCACGGTGTTGGCGCAGGTGTTCAACTGCGAAATACAAAAAAATTACTCCCAGAAATATTCGTACTGCATGCAGCGCTTCGGGAAGGGTAAGAAAATACCGGAATAGTGAATAGCAATTGGGGAATATGGAGAAAGAATAGCTGGCGAACCAGAGAAGTGTTGCCAACCTCCACCAGACCGGGACTAATTTGAATTGCGTAAAGCTTTTTCGGTCGAACGCCAGCCCGGAGTAATTTGAAAGTAGTTCAGTGCGGACTGAAACTCGACGGGAAAAAGTGGAGGAATCGGAAGGAAAGTACGATAATGCTGCTAGGGAGGAAAAAAATTGGTTGGATTTATGTCGAATTCTTCGACTGCTTTTTCTCCATTTTATTTCTGAAGTAGGGATGGAGGAGACAGGGCATTCTGTGGAAGACAATAAAAAATAAAACAGCTTGAAACTTCCGCGTGATTACGAAAGAATTGGCTAAGGATTTGTAACGGAAAAGAAATACAAAGAGCCAGGGAAAGAAGACTGAGATTTTACCCTACTATGATGCTTTTGCATACAAGTAAAAGCTTCGGGATTTTACCGTGGAGAAAGTATACATGTTAAGCCTAGCATTCTAACATATTATCTTTTATAAAAAATAGTGACCACGTTTTTAGATAATAGTAATAAGTTGTGTTTACTGCTATATGGCTTACAATTTTTTTTAAATATTTTTATGAAATGGGAAGAAATTACAAACGGTATAACACTACAAACATATATACCAAGTACCGTGTGAATATGGAAGAGCATAACGTCGGAGAAACAGGCAGGCCCCTGCAAGTTAGAATCAAAGAACATCAAAAAATGGTTCGCCTGGGGAAAACAGAAAAAATCGCGCTTGCCACAACATGCTTGGAAAGAAGAACAGAGGATTGAATTCTAGCATGTCATTTGACAATTTCTTCTGTTTTGTTTGAGGTTACGCATGCCTTTAATATAATAATCAACATCAGCGTAAGAACATAACCTATAAGTACAAATCTTTCGACGATAGATTCACAGATTGATATTTATGAGTTAAAATACAAAATAGGATACGGTGGCTTACAATAGTAAAAAATAAATAAATAAATACCCTTACCACCTCGATGAGTGAAGTGTTATTCAAGTGGTGTTCTGTGTGGTGCAAATCTCCCAGAGTGCGACGTCTAACATTATCTTCCTTCGTAGATTCTGCTGAGGATGGCAACTTAGTTGCCGAAATACGTATCCAGGAGTTCTTCACTCAACGAGGTGGTAAGGGTATTTTTTTATTTATGAGTTGGCAATTTACTAACACGTTCAGAGCGATAATATATGGAAAATCAAGTACCTAAATAGGTTTGGCAACGAACCTTCACGATTCGTATGTGCAATATCTCCGCCCTGGTTAGAAATAATATCCATTAAATTCGTCCTGAAACACTTGATCTAAAAACAGTATCAATAACTGCTTCCGATAGCGTAAGAAACTTCGATTTCATTGTTTGAATTGTCTGATCTGGAACTGTAATTTTGCTTATTTACGAAGCCACGAAGTTGTAATATTGAACCCTTCCAGGCAATATTATGCCTAGGTGAGATCTAATTGCCATCTGAGAAATCCCTTCCTATGGGTGGATATGCAAATTATGCTTCAAAAATCTGTGGTTTCAACTGTTAGATAAGGAAGCTTTTCCATCTTTACCTCTATAATCCCTGCTAAGCGGTATATGGTAATTCACAAGTAAATACATTTCAAACCCCTCTCGGATGTAATTCTTTTTGAGGGAGTATTTAATGTGTATTTGGACACGACATCACTCAACGATGTCTACACAATCCCATTAGCGTCAATGCGTGGCTTTGTAAATGCCCTAAAATGGTTTGTCATCCTACTACGCCGCATTAAGCTACATTAGAGAGGTACACCGCCAGATGGCTCTGACCGCGTAGACCGCATGGCCTTGTCCACGTCGACAATAACTAGATTCACTTTGACTTTATACCGTGCTGGTGTTTTTAGAACACTTTACAATTAAAATTGTGTGTTTGTTATATGTTGTTTATTATATCGCAATAATGTTAAACTGTAACCATAAAACTTTAGGCAACGTTATTCTTTGTTACATCAAGCCATTTACAAGTGAACAAGATGCTTTTATTTTAATGGCATACTTCAGTAGTGGAACTAGGAACCCAGATGGTTCGTGGAAGTATTCTGTGCAATTGTGCATTGAACAATTTCTAAAAGAATTTCCAGATGAAAAAATTGATTATGACAGATTCATTAAGCATAAGTTTGTATTGGCGAAACGATTTTATGTGAAGCACTGTATTTGCAAAGGCCAACCTTCTGGGAGGCCAACAGTTTCAACCGATAATGTTGTTGATGATATCCAAAACCGCATGGAAGTGAGCCCTAGTAAATCGGTTAGAAAGTTATCTGCTCAAACAGATACGATTTAGTGTATTACATAGTAAATATTTGAATAGAGTGCTATTTCCACAATTCATTCAATAAGATTTATATTAATTAAATATTGTAAAACACATTTATGTCTGTAGGTGTCTCTTACGGATTTGTCGTAATGCTCTAAAGAAAAGCGCCTTTTTATCTGGTGTGCCGTATGCGAAATAAGAGATGGAAATAACCTAATACATTGCTAGTAAGCCAACACGGTGCGCGGTGTCTTTCTTTCTACTAGTGTATACAGCATTTTGTATCAGTCGTATCCGATATTAAATCCGAGTACGAGGCACGAATACCAACTACACCGCCAGTAGCACTACCCTCCCCTAAAAACCACTACGAAGTAGCAAACGTATCCCTTGTTTCCGTTTCCCTATTCCGGGATTTTAATATCTGGACACGTCCGTGAACCGGTGTCGGATCCTGAGGCGTAATCCGGGACTGATGGGGAATTTTTATTTGCTCGAAATCCGAACCAGTTCCCTCGGGACACGTCGGAGGAAAGGTAAACATTCAGCGGTGGGAAAGAGCTTCGGTAAAATTAATATATTCCCACTTTCCAGGGCGCGGGAAAATCGAGGCGACCGCTTGGTTAGAACAGAGGATTTAGGAACGGCAAAGATAATACGACTAGAATTTAATTGGTAACCGATGCGGCATAGATAAAATCGTTCGTATAATCTATCTTTTTGGAGTTTGATTTTGGGGTTTACGGTAAATCGTTTCTCAACAATAAATTTAAGATGGGCTTATGATTCTACAGGTGGAAAAATGTATTATGTATGTAAAAATACGAACTATCGCAATACTATCGATATACAGGTTGATACATTTTCGACGCTAACCATGGGGATCTTATTATTGGAGATAGAGGGTAGGTTTAAATTTGGCAAAGTTGCATATACTACAGAAAACAGACGCAATTATAAGAATTGCCTACTGATATCCGGTCTCATACTGAAGTGCTGATTGGAGAAAATAAATAATGGTACTGTTAGAAATAAAAGAATAATTGATCCATTAGTCAAATATGTACATGTTCAAAACGATCTGCTATATGAAAAGCGCAATATCTCGATGTACGAAGGATGTCCGGTTACTAAAGTATATTTGTAAATATCAGACAGACTATTTTATTTATAGAAATAATAGGTCTTTATTGCCACACGTTTCTCCTTTACAATACAAGGATTACAAGAAATAATGTATATTAGAAATTAAGGTAAACTACATGTAAAGTCTAAACGGCGCAACCCCAGGGTGAAGGCCAGTACTGCTCAAACCCTGTATTTATGAATTTAACTACCAAAATTCTTGGCTAAAACTAAAACTAAAGAAATCCTATGAGATAGTCCTCTACGTGTGCGCACTTAATGTATTGGTGTGATACCAATTTATAAACTAGTAGCTTGCAAATTTACAGAACCTGCCCAATAGATACACTATAAAGTTCCAGTACAAACACAGTGAAAGTCTTCCTGCAAGAATATGACGGAAGTAGAAAAATACGAGAATTTAGTTACTTGGATTAATTTTGTAATAGCAGTAGGCTAAATTTAAGCTTGAACGTTTTTAGTCTAGAATTTTTAAGATACTCCGATAGACTGTTGTATTTAAAATAAATACAATAAAAGAACGATCTCTCAAACAATGACAATCTGTGACATGGCGGCGATATCAGTCCACGGAAGCGGGTCGCAATGTTATGAATGTCCGTTTGGAATGTAACCTTTCTGTATAGATAAGGTTTTTTTTTAAACAAGAATTTTGTGATATAGAATCACTGTCTGTAGCTCTCTTCTATTATATATATTTAGCCAGCCAGTTTCCGCGAGCTTGTGACTAATATGTTGAAATTTGCCCATTCCATGAAAATATCTTAAGCAGAAATTCTGCACTTTCCATATACAATCGACAGTTTCAGATCCAAGCAGGAATAAATCTCTGAGACATAAATGAAATTAGACAGAACATATGTATGTATCACATAACATTTTCTTGGCCGTTTTATTCAGAACAGATCTGAAGAGAAATTTTCTTTTAAAGTTCCAGTAAGCCGTTTTTATATATTTGTTGATTTGATTGTGAAACCGAAAAGTATAGTCTATTTCCAAACCTAAACTTTTTGCATATTAGTGATAGGAATTTGAATATCATTGATATTGATATTAATTAATCCGCTCAGAGCTCCACACGGATCGTTGTTGCCTAGCACCACTACTTGAGATTTAGTAGGGTTTAAATTAAGCGAAAGGAGTAATGTGTTATCTACAACAGTTGATAAATCCTGGTTAATATTAGTTATGGCATCGTTCGAATTACAAGCTTCCAAGTGGTGTTGAAAGTCTGTTTAACTTTACACATTAGGTTCTATCAGATAAAGAGGCAGCGATTAAATATAATGAACTTTGCGTGAAGCCTTTCGCTGGTAGGGTTTCGAGAAGAAATTTATGATTTACAATATCGAAGCCTTTAGTATAGTCAACAAGCACTAGGACAGTTACTAAGTCTTCATCAGAGGCAGTTAGAATGTCATCATCAACACAAAGCAGCCCTGTCGTACAACTGTGACTAGCTCTGAAACCAGATTGAACATCCGGCAGCAATTTCGCGTTGTCGACATAAGACTTAATTTGAATTTCTGACACCCCTTCAAGGATTTTGCCATGACTGGGATCAAACTGATGGGCCACATACATACGCTAAGTAACAGCGTTAACTGTAAGCTACTTTTCAACATAATCGCCGCTAATGTTAAGGCACTTATCCCAGCGAGCCACAAGCTTCTGTAAACCCTCTTCGTAAAAGGTGCGATCCAAATTTGTAAAATATGACCGATGTTTGTGGCGATATGTTCCAAAAACAATGATTAATTTTTAAACGTGCACGAGTACAAAGGAAAAAGATTTCCTACATATTGTTTCTAGTTTTGGAGCTTCTATTAAAGCTGACAACTTAGCTATCAAAACACTAGGTTTATACATCACGATGGTAAGTTTTCTTTAACTTAATTTTTATCACTACAACCACTGTGTCCTGCTAGTTACTTTATCCCACTATTCCTACTTTAAGAATTGGAACTCTATAATCTATACTGTCTGCGTGCGAGCTTTTTAAATATTAATTCATACAACTATATTTTAAGAAAATCTGCATCTATCCAGGCATTTATCAAATTACATTTTTCTGGCAAATTTTTAGAAAAAAATCTTTAGATAGGCATCCTTATTAACTTTTAGTAAGTTGAAACGTACAAAATTGTACACAGAAAATTTTTGAAAGGTCACTAACAAACCAACTAGAACTATAATTAAGTTACTAACACCCCAGAATTAGAATTATTCAAAACACCATTTATTCTTCAATAAACTGTCGTGTATAAATTATGCGTACGTACGTAGTTCAAGCGGATTGCAGCAATGCACTAGAACGTCAAAGATTCAGAGTCAGCAGAGACTAGGGTAATCTAATGAGGAAACATCCGTTATGGAATTAGAATGCAGCGCAAACAACTAACGAACTGAGATTTGTATAAGGTATAAATAGGGGAAATTAGGTTAGATAAGTTGTCCTAGACTTTAAGCTGAATGCATGTCGTTACAAGTGGAGAAAGGAGTTCGTTATATTATGAAGAATGTTAGTGCATGTAGTGGAATGTACAAAAATCATTGAAAGTATATACCCATGTTTAAGAGTCTATGATCAATATTGGATAATTTTGACTAACCTCCATTACTCTTCTTTGTACCTTTTTATATTATTCTGCATCAAATTGAAGGCGTAATGAATGGCATTCGGTTTACTTATATACTTGAAAATATATGTTTGACTAGAAAACGATGAAGATGCTACAATGTTCACGAAAAGTTGATAAAAAGGTAAACATCACATGCGCACAATGTAAAAAAATTGTGTGTGAAGTTCATAGAAGGAAACAGCAAAATATATTATGCAATAACGGCCATGATACATAATGTTACTTCAAAGTTATTTATATATTGTTTATTTAGGTGTGTTGTTAAAAGTACATGCTTAGTTTTCATTTTGTTTTCTTAGCTGTTCAATTTCCTAAAAAACTGATTTCTCAATTCTACTTGACAATGATATAATCGACTAGTACGGTATACTAAAACAGGCGAATAATTATATTGCGATTGGGAATTAATAACTCAAACCCAATTAATAATTACACCCCTTTCGACAGGGGCCAAACAATACAATTCCAATTTCAATAAGCTCGCCTTCCCTCTAATCTCTATTTGATGATAAATTAATCGTTAAGTCAAACAATCGCCTCCGGTGGTGTGGAGAAAATCCCGGCCGGAACACCGACAAAAACATGTAAATCGGGAGGCCGCCTTCAAACCATTATTCCACAAATCATTAACGGGGGTCGAGTTTAATATTTCCCGTCTCCCAGCTCACCATCGGACCTACGTATTTGCGTCTTCGCTCTTTTGTTTGTTTGTTTGCAGTAGTAATTGAGGGTGTTTCCATCTCCCTTTATATATATATATATATGTATACCTTTCCCCGTCTATTTCTATGCCCAACTATCTCCTGGGTCTATGCGGGAACGCTGCGAACTTGATAATTCAGTTTCGGCCTTCTGGGGAAGGGAAACACATTTCGATAGGCCGACCCTTTTTCCCTTGTGGACCCCTACCTCTTTTCGCAGTCGTAGTACAGACGGCTTTCGGGGGAGTTTCTAGAATTTCCTTTTGAAATAACGAGGAGAGGTCCAAAATTACCTTAGATTGAATTTGATGCGGGTCCCCTTTTTTTCCTTCTCGATATTCGCTCGGCCAAATTCCAAGCATATCTGTCGCGTTTGAATGGTCGAATTGGTCGCATTTATTGGCGCTATCTTTCGATGATTACGTAGTAGTCCTCTTGTTTGCACATTTTGACGGTGCTAAAAGAGATTTCTTTTTGGGGAATGTGAAAGTTTGGGTGGGAAATTGCATTACTTACTAGTAGCATATATTTTTAAAAAAGTATTTATTCTAGATGTTTCAAAACCTATCCAATTTGTACTAAATTCAAAGGTCAAAGACGATTCTAAATTAGGTCAACACTGCAAAGGTTTCTGTGCCAAGAAAAAAATACGAATAGACAGAACAAAATCTTGCAGTTGAACATACTTGCTGCTGAAATACTTCAGAACATTTTTGAGAGAAATGTGCCATACCATAAATCCTCTGGTCTGTATTATCCGACATGGTTCCCATCTGCTACGATATCAAGATTAAAATTGAAGGAGTACTATAGACGGAAGCGGAGGGAAACTAAAAATGCTCATTATGAAACGTGAAATTAGACGTGTTAGAGCTCTTTGGAAGGATCATCTGTCCACTACATACAGGAGTTATCTACCAGTGGTTGGTGAGTCGATTACCAGGTAAAGAAGGTAACATCCAGGATTCCTGGCACGCTATGTAATGGCCATAGATTTAATGATCCGCAAGATATAGTGAATGCATTTGTAAACTTGTTTTCGCCCACACAAATTGAGAGTTCTCCATTTGAAACTTGTGGTATCTATTACTCAACCAAATTACCCTTCACTATCTTGCCTGTTCTGTAACAGGCGAAATAGTCCTATGTAGAACGAGTTAATAAAAACTATGGAGATGATACAATTCCAACTGTTCTAGATGTTAGATACGCTCTATCTAACGTCATGAAATCTATTATTAACCTGTCCATAAAATCCGGGATTTTGCCTGATGCATGGAAACCACCTGCAATTAGCCCCGTTTTTAAGAAAGGTGATAAGGCCTGTTTTAAGAACTACAGACCCATAACTATATTGTCCAATTTTGCGAAGGTGTAGGAACAGATTATTTACTCTTTCTTGATGTTTAACATTCACCGATATGTATCTCCTCACAAACATGGATTTTTACCTGGTAGATCTATACAATAACCAACTTAGTGTCTATTACGCAATACATTAGTGAATGTCAGAACAGGCAGGGTCAGGTAGATCTAGTTTATACTGACTTATCCACTGCTTTTGGTAAAATTGATCACGAGTTGCTGATGAAAAAACTGAATATTTTTGGTATGAGTCTAATTTTTTGTAAACTTATTACATCCCACCTCAGCAATAGATTGAATTATATCTACTACAATGGCTTTCGCTCTCTTGAGTTTATTTCCCGATCTGGCGTGCACTAAGGGTCAAATCTTGGGCCGCTGCTTTTTATTGTTTATATCAATGACCTCCTTGAATCTCTGTCTTGACCATTAGCATTAGTTTATGCTGATGATGTAAAGATATATTCGTCAATATCTTCGATTCACGATGTAGATCTTTTGCAGGACAATCTGGAGTCCTTAGTCGATTGGTGTGTTTAAAAGTTAACGTTTCTAAATGTTGCTCTGTTTCTTATACTCGTAAACGTAAGACTTATCCTTCTACCTATGTAGTGCTTACTAATGTCATAGCTAAAAGTAATACCTTCTGGGATCTTGGAATTCTCTTTGACAACCAAATTCGGTGCATATTGAGAAATTATGCTTATCTGTTTCGAAAAAGCTGGGATCTATTATGCGTGTTTCTAAATATTTCCAAGTTTTAAAATCTTTGTTCTTTGCATTTGTCGTAAGCAGTTTGGAGCATGCGTCAATTGTGTGGTCTCCACACTATCGATGCCATCAGCTTTCGATTGAGCGCCTTCAAAACGAAAGTTTCTTAAATTCTTGTCATTCAAGATTGATGGAACTCCTCCTTGTGGTGACGATTATGAAACACAATATTAGTTCGCTTACTTTGCAGCGTGAAGTGCACGAAGCCAGGTTTGCTTGGAGGTTTCTTCATGGCTTGATTGACTGCCCACTACTGCTGTAAAAACATTTAAATGTTCCTCGTCAATCAGCAAGATTTGCAGCTTCTTTTGTCATCCTTACTTCCAGGACTAACATATTATTTAACGCTCCTGTTTGTCGCATAAGTCGCAGTGACAACATACACTTTGAAGATATTTTTAAATAGCGAATCCAGTATAAATATAATTAATTTAATGGCTACCAATTGAGGTTGGATGTAGAGAAAAAACAATTCTGAAAAGACCGACAGACGGTTGTCTTACAAGCTTATGTATCCCGGAAATTCCGATTTCTCAGTCACACGTCAATATATTTTGTTTTTTGAGGATATCTTGCCCTATACCAATTAACATTTGAATACAATTTCCTCTTGAATAGATTGATGCAGTATTAATAAGAAGAAATACCAAATCAAAGAGGCCTTTATCATAGAAGCATATCTTGATTAATTAACCAACACTAATTCTGATTGGAGTAATGTTCCTGGGTGTGCAAGGCGCAAACCTATTTTCAAAATTGAAGGCAAACATTTGAGCGCAAACGAAAATGAAGAGGGTTACTGGTCCGTGATTTCCAAAATCTTGGCGACCACGAGCCTATAGTGCTGCAAAATATCCGCTGTCGGCATATACAAATGGGGAAATGCACAAAAAATTGCTCATGGAAGATACAAACAACCGCAGTGTATGAATTCTCAACATATTCTCCAATTAATATTTTAAGTCAAAAATTCTATTTGACGTCCTACCCCCAAAATAAACGCACAAATGGAACAATACCTTTCAACTCAACCACTCCAGAACAAACATTTATTGAGGAAAATTCTTTTTTCGTCCGTTCTCTTATGTTCTAACAATTTTCTTGTCTAATACTAATGATATCTGCACGTAATCCCGTTATCGACGAAGCGTGGTGAAGATGTTTCTCTCTCCGTTTCCTTCTACACCTTTCGAAATTCCCACCTCTCGAGAACATACATATGTCAGAAATGCCTTACAACACGGCAACTGTAAGCTCCTAACGAACGAGGAACAAAACCCTATATAAAATGGTAAACACGACGAACGAACTAGGTGTCTGTGTGTGTGTGTGTGTATACGTGTGTATCCGTTTATTGTTTCATTCAGTCGAGCGATTTATCCGGAGCTGTGACGACGAAGCGAGCTACTGCTGCGGTTATCACCGTTCACAACTGTGAAGTTTTGTGTCTGTCAGACGCCAAGCCGTTCTCGTGGTATTATTCGGTGTGGTGTGAAAGTTGCGGGATTAGTAGGGTGTTGTAGTTAAAGGATATATGCCAGTACCTATACAAGGTTTGTCTAGAAAGCAACGACAAACTTTTAGGGATGATAGAGGATAATAAAATACAGATATTTTCTTTGTAGTTTGTCTTTAAGAAATAGCAACCACCGGTGGTTAATCATTAGATAAATCAGATAGATGCCCTACTATCTTTGCGGCGCTTAAAAGGCATTTATTAGAGTGCGGCATTTATTTCATTAGGCATTATGATATTGCGGCGCCCATTAGAATTCTATGCCAATTCTACATAATCCTTCTCTGGTATTTCCAAACATCATCAATACGGTCAAGTCTTTATTAAATTGATGTCGGTAGAGCAACAAGATACCGGCTTGAGGAATCCCAATAATTTCTTAATGATTTGCACTAGCACGTGGAGCCTCGATTTGGAATTTGAACAGAAGCCGATTGTCCTTGATCACTCCAAGAAACTTAACATCGACAGTATAATTAGAAGCCACTGAAGAGATATTGTAAAAAATCTTTCCGGTATTGCAGTGTTGTAGTATTTACACTAGCATTTTCTAAAATACCAAATTTTCTAGCAGGCCACACACATCGGTGCTAGAAGAAATCGGTGGCGGCTGGTCAGGTGAGACAACTGAGGCGGCGCCTCCCCAGGAAAAATCTAAAAAAAATTTAATGTTGTCGACTAATATATATTAAAAATTTTGGACATATTATTTCAAATATAATAAAAATTTAAAAACAATTTCTA